>JAODLL010038289.1:2686-18216 GCA_026546735.1 Forbesichthys agassizii
GTACATTTAATTCTAGATAGTTATATTAAACTCAAAATAGACGTGTACATTTAACTCAAAATAGACGTGTACATTTAACTCAAAATAGACATGTACATTTAATTCTAGATAGTTATATTAAACTCAAAATAGACGTGTACATTTAACTCAAAATAGACGTGTATTATAGCCAGAATCTATTCTGAAAGGTACGGAGGAGGAGATCTGGGGTCAAGGGTTCAGTGCCACAAAATAAGACATGTCCTTGATGGTGTGAATGTGTTTGGGGAGGGGGGAATAGTGGAGGTGTTGTGGGGATGGGGAGGACCAGAGGAGCGTCACAGGGGGCCATGCTGGGCCTGGTATTTGGCCACCATGCTCCTGCAGCGACCTAGCTCCTTGTGCAGGCCGGCCACCTCCACGCGCAGCGCCGCATTCTCCCTCTCCAGGAAGCCAGCGCGGACGGCGATCTGGTTCTCCTTCAGGCGCCGCGCGTCCCGCGACCGCTTGGCCGCCATGTTGTTCTTCCTGCGCCGCGCCCAATATCGGTCATCCTGCCGGCAGGGTGAAAGGTCGGAGTCAGTCATTCTGTAGTCTTGCAGAGCCAGCCTTAACGTGGCATTAGGCCTGGGACACCGCGCTATTGGCTAACTGCATTAAGACCCGCCTACTTGAGAGGAGAGGTATTCAAGGACTACATAACTCAATCACCAACATGGACGTTGAACTTATACAGAGGAATTTGTTTGTTTGCAGGTCTTGGAAAACGTAAATAAGTAGGCTAATGAAACAAAACTGAAATTAGTAATGAACGCACTGCACTTGTGTCATACCGGAGTTACAACTACAGCCGTGACTATTCAGTCTAACAGCTAAAAGAATCCGACTTCTCCAGGATGGATAGGATGCAATAGGTGCTGAATTGTTGATGTCTGAACTCGATCAAAACAAAAACACCTCTCCATTCAATGCCATATTGGTCTGCCTCAGAAGCAAAACGATGCAGACTGCATCACTTTGTGCTCAGAGAGATGGAGAGAGAGAAGGGTGTAGTGGAGGGTGTTCACCTTTAGGTCCTCAGGAATGAACACCTTGCGGGCCTTCTTGATCATGGGCTGTGGTTTCAGCTCCTCCGCAGAGAACTTGCGCTTCCTGGGGTCAAAGGTCTCCTGGCCCGGCACGCTGGACAACGCCAGGTCTGCTGGGTCGGGCTCATAGCCCACCGGCACCTGGATGCTCTCTGGGTCGACGGGGCTCGCGGTGTCGCGGGCCGAGGCCGCGGACGGGGCTGAAGGCAGGAGGAGAAGACGCAGTTGCTTAGCTACAGGGCTCTCTTTTGCTAGCATTGTCGCCAGACCATCGTGATGTTGCAGTACAAAAGTGTTTGTCACTAAGGCCGTGCTAATACTTTTCATACGTACCTGACAGCACCGGGTCGGGTACGTATGTAGTATGTACTTGAAAAATAATCTTGGTCTGTATCTAGTTCGGGCTTCAGAAAGACATACGCATTATTAATATTATTATGTTTTTTTATGAATGGGAAAAGCATAATCCAACCTGGACATGAACTGTGTGCAGTGACATCATCCGACCACCAGGTGGTGATGTCACACGCAGTAAAGAGTAACACTGTTACATTGCTGTCTGCTGGCCAGGAGCTCTCAAATAACAACATTTAGTCCCTAAATTGACCTGCTCATTCTGCTGGCAAGCCTTGACAACATGACAAGCCTTTGCATTCCCTGGAGCTATCATGCACGTTTACTGCAAGCTGTAGAACAGCTATGGCAGCTGATTGGCATCATTTAATTAAGGCTCATTATGCTGGTTTCAACTCCCCTGCAGAACAGGTAAAGTCTAGTACACATACTATTCCCTAAAGGTGCACATTTACAGCACAGAAACAACAACCGTCTTGAAAGGCAGTTGATCTTCCTGTTGTATATCGTGACTTGCAACTGACAAGTGCTTTTACAAACGAATCACTTTATTATTAAGGCTGTTAGCGATCATCTTTGAGAGTTGAATGATATATTGGTCTAAAAGTGTGTTAGCTCTGATGACAAGATGATCCTGTCATTATTCTAACATAATGTTGTTTGCTTACAATTGCTGGTATAAGACCAGTGCCTTATACTACGAAGGGAGGTAACTGGCTTACCAAGGTAAGGAGTAACTGTGATTTCGGGTGTAACCTGCCGAGTAACCCGTACCTACTACGAAAGGTGGAGAGATGTAGCACTAGGTGTGCTGTCATGGCAATATACGCTGTATCTCTAAACTAAGCTAACAGCGTGGATGTTACCCTATAAAAGCATTGCACCACTGCTTTTGAGTTGGGTGCTACTTTGTCGAAAGATTATATCACGAAATAAAAATCTATTTTCTATGACATTATAACTATACATTTCTGGCTATAACAATTTTTTTTTCAACACGCACAGAACAGTGAGCTATTGAAATGTGAGGAGCTATTTGGTGAATTTGACCAAATGTGTATTAGCTTACAGTTAGATTGCCATAGCTTACTTTACCTTTAAAGCAGTGTTTAGGGTACCTGCTTCTACACTAGGTATCCAATTGCCTTATTTGTCATATGTATTATAAAACCTGAGCAGCCCTACGGATCCCAACATATAGCCTATAGGTTAGAGACACCTAGACCTACGAGGGCTTGCATATCTTTTGATCTTACAGTAAAGGCAGGGTTAGTCATTCTCAAGAACGTTCAAGCACAAATCAAAACCAACTCCCTCAGAAGCTGCGCCCCACACATTGAAGAACATTGCAAAGCCAAGAGTATTGTTGTCGTGAGTGGTGTTTACCACTTTGTTAATGTTCATATTTACAGAGTCAGGGCTGTGTAGAAACACCATATTATCTTTTCAACACGCACAGAGAACGTTAAGATAACGAAATGTGAGGAGAAATTTTGTGAATTTGACTAAAAGTGTATTATCTTACAATTATCTTAAAATCGCACTGACTATACCTTTAAAAGGAAACACTCACTTGTGCCTTTGACAGCTTTAATACTTAGGCTAAGCCACGTCCAGCTAAACATCAGCAATGCAGCACTATAGGTTGGAAAACAAGCTACTTAGTGAAGTACATAATCCTTTTACAACATGCCAAGGGTTCATAGGCTGTACACAATGACATTTCATCCGCAATGATCCAGCCAAGCTTAATCACCTTACTCGCTCACATTGATCTCCTGATTACTAGCAGTTGGAAAATACTCTGTCACAGGCTATTTGTGTGCTGAAGCCAGTTCATTGACCCATTAAGCCCCCTGAATAATATTACTATACAGACTGGAGGAAATGGTAGTCCAATGTGTTCAGAATGTCAGTATTCCCAAAACTGCTCCCCCGCCCCCAGAGGAAATCCAAATTTACCAACAAACCAGAAAGGTCAGCCAAGAACTCAACAAATGTACTACCGGGTTAGTTAAATGTCAAATAACCTGAAAAGGAGAGTACTTTATTTCAATTTTCAAATGCTAAAATGTATATTTGTATTCTGTTCTGTCTCTGATCAACGGGAAGCAGTTTACTGCTTGAGGGTGGAAGGCTTGCCTACACATCTCAAACACAATAAACAGACAAATGATTCTCAAGACTCTGGTGTGTGTGTGAAAGCGAAGGAGAGCGAGAGTGAGCGATGCAGGATTAACTCCCCGCATATAGCGTTGCACACAGCACAGCCACATGCTCAGCAAGGTCCCGGTGTCTCTGGTGTCTCTGGCATGAGCTACGCTGGGATACAGGAGACGGATCGCCCCTCGTCAACAACATCCAGCAGGGCGGAGTAGCCACCCCAGCGGGGAAGAACGGTGCTGTCCTACAACTGCTTGTAAACTCATTTGTTTAAAGGTGTAGTCAGCGGTTGTAAGCCAATACACTTTGCTAGCGTACCGCGTATGTGTGTGCTGAATAATAAACAATACAGTGGTTCTACACAGCCCTGGCTCCGTAAATGGGAACATAAACAAAGTGGTGCAGACCGCACCACAAATTAACACTATCCTAGCTTCCTCAAAGCATTTCCCATGTGTGGGGCGGAGTTTCTGAGGACGCGACAAGGAAATGTGCAAAGTTGTAGTCTTATAAAAACGTTTCTTTTCAGCCAATCTAATAATTATATCAGGATGTACAGGATGTTGTTATAAAGATCCCTCATTCCAAAGCACTCTGGCTTGGGAATGAGTTTTTGTAGAGGTGCTAGGGTTAGCCACTTTGCCACCCACCACCTCTCAGGCCCACCCTTCATGCTATGTCTGTCTTAGTCAATTTCATGGTGTTGTGATTGATGCTGGCTCTGTTCTGTGCTGTGGGGGTTTGTGTGCTGCTCTCCCTGTCTTGGGCAGCTCCCCACACAGGGCCATACCCTGACTGAAGTACTATTACCTGTCCTGCCGGGGCTCTGCAGGACGCTTTGAGTCGCTGCCCCACTGCGGTGGACCATGGCAGCGCCCACAGGCGCTGGCGGCGGGTTCGACACCAGAGCCGCGGGGAGAGGGCTGGCGTGGGAGGACTGCGGGGTTAGAGCGCCCCTCAGTGGTGAGGATGGAGCTCGGTCGCCCTGTGCCGTACACGCGGAGATGCCGTTCTCCGACAGGAACTCCTCCAGGTCCATGTACTCCAGCTGGAAGTCGTCGCCATCGTACGGCAGCGTCTTGTCCCACAGCGTCGGGCCCAGGAAGGCCGACTGCGGGTGGCTGACCGTGCCACCGTCCTCCTCCAGCTTCTTCTGCTGGTCCTTGTTTTTGCTGAAACCTGTGGAAAACGGAGATGGTGTATGTTTGTATTTATACACGCCATTATTACAGCAGGTGTTTCCACAACAAGAACGGCGGGGTGTAGCCTAGCTTGCACATAGGCCCAATACGACAACTGAAACTGTGTAGCTACGTGTTGTCGCGGGATATATTCATCTGGCCGACATCAGCTGTAGAGAAACCAAAACATACTACTACAGCCGCGTCTATAACGGCTCGTCAACTGCATAAAAAGTGCGCCCTCTAGGGTCGACTGCCCGAACAAGAGCAGCGAGGGAGAATAACATGGGATACTACTAACTAGTGTAACTAAACAACCGTAAAACCTAAAAAACAGGATCTAATCCGCTGTCTGTTACTTATCGGCGCATGAACAAAACAGTATCTCCTCATCACATTTCTAATAACTATAGTGTAATTTCATTGTTGTTGACAGGTCCCTTTGTCATTATTATCAAAGATTGTTACACATTTATTTAATGTACAGTACTGCAAGAAAGTCAAAGACATTTTGCTATTTTCCCGCATTGACATAATAAGATGTCCATTTGAGCTGTAAAACCCATGTTACAAAACTATTTTGAGATAGATATGCTGTATTTGTCCCCGTGGGGAAATTTATTAATTAATTAGCCAATATTACAGTTAAAAAATGAGAACAAACCATTAAAATCAAACCAAAGGCAGTCGTGAAAACAGTCTCATTGCCATATTTGCCTATGTTTTTTGTAGACGTTTTACCTTCATCGCGATGAAACGGCATCTTCAGTGGATTCTCCAACAGTGACTTGAGCACACCGTAGGTCGGCGGCGCGAAAGTTGGATTCACTGGAATTGGTCGGGCCATTTTCTCCATATTTCTATATGGAACGGGAGAGGCAGTGCGCCAAGTGAGCCTACAGCCTATTCCCTGATAACACGCTACCGTCAAACAGTGCGACGCCACAGGGTGAAGCGAACGGGAGAATCTGATCTCCGCGCTGTTGGTCGAGCGTCGGCAGGGCGATATCTGGCAGGGGGAGCAGAGACGCCGCTCTGGACGGGCGGAGGGACTCCTCCATGTGCGGGTGCTGGCTGAGGAGGAGGTCGGTGACGTCACACTACCGAGAGCAGTTTGTGACAGGGTGATATAAGCAACCTTATATTACAAACTACTGACCACAATAAAAATAAAATAGAAAATACAACAGAGAGGTAAACACAGTTTAATGAACCAGAACATACAGTTTGTAAATAAAACAATTAACCTTGTTATCAAGCTGTTAAAGCTTTAAAATCCAACTGAATATGTATTTATTGTGTATTGTGTATTCCAAAATCCTCCACATTGTCCTATAATTAAAATGTTCTGGAATGTGCACACAATTTAAAGATGTAAATCTGTACAGACGTGTGTGTGTGTGTGTGTGTGTGTGTATGCGACTCAATCAAGTATAAACTAGGCTTCAGCCCGGCAATGTTCCATGTGTTATGTAACATTGTTCCGGCTGCTATAGAGCTTGTTCCACATCCACATTTCCCATTGAGGGTAACACTATGGTAATAAATAAAAAAAAATAAAAAAATAATCATCATAATACTAATATAGTAATTAAATAATAATTCTAATGATGTAATAGTAAATACAATTAGAATAATTATCAAATATTAATAATAATAATAATAATAATAATAATGTTTGGACATTGATGTTGTGATAACTGGTGGATGTAACATGTTTAACCCTCGCGATGTCCTATGGGTCAAAATGGCCCGGTGCACTTGCCAGTAGAGGGCAGCAACCACAACACGGACATATGACATTCCGCGGTTTGCTCCCTCTGCTGCTAGTCTGCTGATGCCTTAGGACAGTGCGAGGGTTAAAGATGTGGATTGAGACACTGTGGTATTGTTATAATTCACATAACTGTGGCAGAACATAAAGTATAAACAGATTGGGCCTTTAGGATACTTAATAATAAAGGCTTTCACATCTTCTCCACCTCTCATTAAAAGGACAATGTCTACATCCTGAGTAGAGAATTTCCCTGCGTCAGCTTTGGGTGGCTATGTGAGGATTCAACCTAGGATTATAGCATAAACCCCTTACTGCCCTGCCATGGCGGAGTTAACCAGCCTTGTATACGTGTTGGGGGCCAAGAACAGAACATATTGTAACCTTATTCTGAATGGTATGAAAATACAAAATGAGATTTGTTTGATAGTTTGTATTCGCCTTGTGACACCAATTATTACCCTCGGGAGATACATTTTCAGAAAGACAGATTGTTATGGAAATTTCTGTTTAACACATTGATTACATTATAATCTGTAAGAACAAAGGTGAAAATGTTAAACTGGCAATACTGTTCAAGTATCAACAGAGCCAGACAAGTCTGTTTTCAAGACATGGCTCCAATGCTTTTGTTTAGAACTGCCATTAGGGTCTGGTCTGTGCACTCTGAAGACCTGTCTTAGGACCAGGCCATTTAAGGGTCATATGCAAAGAGTCAACAGGCTATATAATGCCAGAGAACAGAAAATGGAGAATAATAAATATATAGCATAATACAAGAACTTGGTAAGAGCATTTATTTTACAGAAATTGCCATCAAAAATAGAAATTAACAAAGTAATAATATGGAGAAACGGAAAATGAGTGAAATTGAATGAAATTATAGTAAAAAAAAAACAGGTTAAATAGTAAATATATTACAGACACTGCAAGCTTTATATTAAATATTGTCAGACTCTATCGTTCATTGGTACTACATCACATTATCGACTGAACCTCTGATACATAGACCCCTGTAAGCATGTCAGCACTATCAGGAAGAATGAGATTTTCATTGGCTGTCAGCATTGTCACTCACAAGACTATACGGTACGTATTTTCGTTATAATGCTAGTGCAGTGCTTTATTGGCTAATTGTCTTTTTACTGTAAGCAGTAATTATATCCTACTAAACTACTAACTAAACATATCTACATGATGAGCAAACAGCCAGACATGTCGTTTAGTTTCGCAAATAATTCCTCTATAGCAGGGCTATTCAACTCCGGTCCTGTAGGGCCACGCCCTGCATATTTTAGATGTCTCCCTGCTCCAACACACCTGATTCAGGTTGTTAGAAGCCAGACCTGTTCATTTGAATCAGGCGTGTTGGAGCAGGAAGAGATCTAAAACATGCAGGGTGAAGCCCTGTAAAATATTACTTTACGTATTACTGGGTATTAAAAGTAATTAGTTACATTACTATATTACTTTCACAATTATTACCCTGCCTCGCCCCTTTCGAACAACGACAACCTGTGTAGCAGCTCATTTTATAATTGAATCCTCTTTATTGGACCAATAATGAACCTTAGGAGTCAACAATCAGCCAAAGTGAAAACATTGCAGCCTCTCAAACCAGATGATTGACAGGTTGGTTTAATTAGCCTACCCTAAGTTTGCTGGGACCAGAGCTCTTGTTCTTGTAATGCAGTAATGCAGCATTACTTGGATTAGTAATAGTAGTATTATTACTGTTTTGGAAATAGAACTTAGTTACTGAAAAAAGTAATAATATTACAATAAATAGTTACTGCCCAACACTGGTCGTCATGCATGTCAATCAAAATACCTCTCCTGTCAAGAAGGTGGGTCTTGTTGCTGTTAGCCATCGCTGTGTCCCAGACTTTACACAAGTATAGGCTGGCTCTGCGAGACCAGCTCTTCTCTAGACAGGATGTTTTTATACTCTATAGCGCAGCAGATGGCAAAATTGTACCAAGTACACTGACATGTAGCATGCCGTGGCCGATTAGGTGTACTGTAGTGTGTACATGCTACAGGTACGTCCTGTGCATGACTGACAGGTGCTTTTGCTATAATCCATTGCAGGTCAGAAGTCCAGACTTCCAATCTAAATGTGTCCCAGTGCATCTGCTCAGGAAAACATGGATGTCCACAGCAAACTGATGTTCATGGCAGGTCTCCAAAATGTCACCAAGCATCTACAGAGGACAGATAGATATAACTTGGGCCATTTGTCCACAGCACCATTAGTGTAGAGAAACACGAACACTAGAGCATCTGATTTAACACATTATCGCACTAAGAGAGAAGAAACAAGTAGGATTGTAGACTTTCTGCATGCTTGCAAATATGTTTCACAACACACAATACATAGAGTAGGAATATTGAAGATGTTTTTGCTTATTGTCAACTGCGGCCACATTGCCGTGAGGTGATATGTGTTCATGACGGCCAATTCTGGCTTGAGAAATGTTTCCGACTTGCATTGCATTTTTCCGTGTCGGGTGACGTTTTTCCCCGAGTTCAATGGATTGCACCATAAATTTAGCTTGAGTTTACGACTTGGAATTCTGAATTGAATGAGGGCTCAATTGCATTTTTACGTTTTGGAGGTCAGCTTGTTCCAAGTACAATGGATTGCATAAGCTTGTCCCTGCTGTGTTTATTTTAAATAGTAGGCCCTATACCGTTCTCATTCAATTATCACACCTGCACCTGTTGGGTGAGATGGTTTCATTCGACAACAGGAGCATGATTCTACAAACGGACGCATTCTGATCAACTATATTTGGTATCACAGCAGACACACACCGAATCTATCGCAGCTGTTGATGAGCTTGTATCAGCAGCCCAGCAGCATATTTCAATAATAATGTTAATGAGGAGTGGGTATCGTCAAGACTGCAGGGATAGATGGTGAGCCAACTCATATATGATGCCCCTGTGCCCTGTGTAGTATTAGTGTATTATCGCTTTTCTACAGGATCAATTAGCAAACCTAATTGTACCCCCCCCCCCCCCCCCACCCACCCACCCTTCTCTGTTAGCCTTTATTGTTGTCAAGAAGAATCCTAAGCACACAATCGCAGTAGCTGAACAATACAATGCAAAGGCTGACCTACTTCTGTGAGCAGGCAGGGAACATGAGAGAGGTAAAACACGGAGAGCTCCACGTTGGAACATGGCTCTCAGATTTCCCAGCGGAGTGACAAATTGAGCTACGGAGGCATGAGGGTTGGGTGGAGTGGGTGCATTTCTGTCTGACTGCAAATCAGATTGCCAGTGTCTAATTCCAGCCCTCGGAGCGCTTCCAAATCACGCAAAGCCCTCCAGTCCAGAAAGCTTACATCCTGCTGGAACGGTGATTAAACACAGAGAACGCAAGAATACTGCAGCAATCCCCTATCTCTGAGGCCTCTGTGCCTATGTATTGTCGGCTTTCTGGGGTCACAGGTTAACATTTGTTAAAAACCAATGCTATGAACGACACAGATTATAGCATGAAAAAATAGCATTGCAACAGAAAAACAATTATGAAGACATTAAAAATATAGTTAGTGACTGTTAGTTGTTGTCCCTTTTAAGGGCAATCCAACCCCTGTATGTCCGAAGCGAGAGCTGTGTTCGGATTCTCGGCAGTAAGTCGGACTCGTTTCAGGTGGGGGTTGGTCTCCGCCAGGGCTGCGCTTTGTCGCCAATCCTGTTTGCGATATTCATGGACTGGATATCGAGGCTTAGTCGTGGTGGAGAGGGTTGCGGTTCGGTAGCCTGAGGATCTCATCGCTGCTTTTTGCAGATGATGTGGTCCTGATGGCATCTTTGGTCCGTGATCTCCAGCACTCACTGGATTGGTTCTCAGCCGAGTGTGAAGCGGCTGGGATGAGGATTAGCACCGGTAAATCGGAGGCCATGGTTCTCAGCAGGAAACTGATGGAGTGCCTACTCCAGGTGGGGAATGGGGTCTTGTTTGCGAGTGAGGGGACTATGGAGCGGGAGATTGGCCGGAGAATCAGAGCAGCGGGGGCGGTATTGCAATCACTTTACTGCACCGTTGTGACGAAAAGAGAGCTGAGCTGGAAGGCAAAGCTCTCGATCTACCGGGCAATTTTTGTTCCTACCCTCACCTATGGTCAGGAAGGGTGGGTCATGACCAAAAGAACAAGATCACCGGAATGGGTTTTCTCAGGAGGGTGGCTGGCGTCTCCCTTAGAGATAGGGTGAGAAGCTCAGCTATCCGTGAGGAACTCGGAGTAGAGCCGCTACTCCTTTGCATTGATATTTAGATGATGCCAGTTTAAATGTTTTAGTGAGGTTTGCTTAAATATATATTATAAACTAAATGCAAAGCAGGAGGGGTGAGAAAATGGCTTCTGGGAGAACCTAACTAACAAAAGAAGAGTGAAAGTCAAAGACCGCCAATTAGCCTGACAGAAGCAGGTCCTTATAACGACCATGTGACCAGAAGGCCAATACTATAAATGGCAGAAAGGAATAAAATCACACAAAGGGACATAACACTTGTGAGTTATGTAAAATGACCAAGATACAATATAATCACATCATAAGTGTATGTGCGTGTGTGTGTGTGGGGGGGGGGGGGGGGTGTTTGTCACCTTGGAAACAGCAAGCAATCTTTACATCAATTAAGCCTGGTCACAGGAGCTGAGGTTGCCTGAGATAAGCTTTGGCCATCTTATAAAGTAAAGCAGTGCAACTTCTAGCCGTTTTTTTTTATATAGGGACTTGTCCATAACCTCAATGAAAAATTACATTTAACTTTATGTGAAAAATACTTGATATAAACCGCAAATGTTATATTCAAGTTATCGGAGGTAGTTTTCATGTATTTATCAGAAGGTGGTAGGGTTCTCCTTTATGTGACATCACATACACTTAAATATGATATTAATGTGATTGATGATCGATTTTTTGCATTATTTGTATTGCCTTCTGGTTTACCTTTAGGCTGCATAAAATATTTATACAGCGTTTATTTACTCTGATAACGTTCCGCCAATCTATATTCATGAAATAGATATTTCCTTTTAACATTGGTGCTCATTGTTATAGTGAGGCTTTGTGAAGTAGGCCTATTGCTGTGAGAGGAATAAAGCACCATTACATTTATTCAATTCCCGTATTTTTGCTTTGTGCCGGGATACATCTACGCAACCATGCCGGTTTACATAGCTTGCTCAGCATTGCCATCGTGTGGACAATGGGAGTACTTCAAGACATACATAGAATATTCAGGTCTAACCTCAAAAAAGCATTGACCTTATTCACACGGCAGCCATCTTCCTCTGACAACACACTAGGAAATCGAATTCTGATTCTCACAGTTTATAGTAGCGAAAAAATAGATTACGTCAGGGGCGGAGCCAAATGGGGGGCCAGGGGTGGCAACTGCCCCCCCTTTGCGAGTCACTACAATTTTGCATAGGTCTATATTTCGTATCATATATTCTTGAACTACAAGCTCTGGGGGTTTCCTCATAATCCTGACATTCCGCTGAAGAGATTGGCATATAGCTTGTTTTTTTTGGCATAGTAGGGGCTCTACAACACAGCGTTGTCGTCAAACATAAAATATCCATTGCATAATGATGGATCCTTGTTGTTTCTATTCATGGCATAGATTTATATTTCGTGTCATATCTTCAGAATGGTAACAGAGAGAAACGTTTTTGTCCACATTAATCCAGACACTCTGCTGAAGAGATCCCAATATAGTTTGTGTTATTGCACATACCAAACTTTGCAACACCATGGCCAAGTCACGCCTATAAATGCAACTGGAATATTCTTTTATCAAATGAGCCAATGAATAAAACAAGATACACATGTGTGTAGCCTTATAAAATGTCCCATTTTCCCCTGCATTTAAACCTTCTACTTAAATGATTACTCAGTTATAGATGGTAAACAATAAAATATCAAAAATAATACAATACACTTTAAAAAATAAAGAAAAAAACAGCATCAATGATAATATAGATTAATAAATAGAAAATAGCATAGCCAGTGAAGCTCAGGGCTTATAAATAAGAGCACATACATTTAAAGGTATGGTCAGTAATGGTTAACCTTTTAACACATTTCCCCAATGGAAGATCATCAAGGATATTTATTTTTAAAATAATGGATGTCACTGGTGAGTCTATTTTACATTTCTTACAATGTGTTATATTGGCTGTAGCTTAAGGTCCGGGAAGCAATGGGTTTCCCTACTCTGTGGCTTTGGATGGGTTATTAAAGTTGCAGACCTGTTACATTTAGTATCTTACTGCTTTATAACTTTGTAATATAATGCTGCGATGCATATGCTGCAGTTGTGTGAGATGAAATGCCATTATTTAGGTGTGACCGTCTCCACTTCAGCATTAAATGAATGTTTGATTCCATTGATGATGAGGTGTGATTATATTATACCATCCTGACCTCACAGTTTGGCTTCGCTGTATGAAATAGGAGCTTGTGAAGTGAGTTCAGGATGATCTCGCTTGTGTTTGTATTAATAATACAAGTAGGTTTTGTGGGTAGTTTCATTGATGAGACCTACAATGCATTGCTGCCTATATACGGTAGTTCTAGTGCTCCACCCACAGAAATAGGTATTGCTCCACTAGGATTTCTGTGTTAGTCAATCAGTAAAAGATTGTGGCATTATCATTAACAATTTACTATAGTAATGCTATTTATTTGGTTATTCATATTTACTAAAGTAAATTCACATAATTGTCATTAAACATTTTTGGACATAGCCTAAAATATATGTTTACAAAAAAACCTGAATAAAGCTGTAATTTTATTGAAAATAATGCCTACTCAATAAAGTAGGGATACGTATTATTGCCATTAAATAGCTATAAAATTACTATACTCGATTTTATGTATTTTTTCTCAGAATCTGCCAACTGCCACCCCAATAAAATTACTGGACCTAGCTGGCCACCCCAGTAGAACAATTCTGGCTGTGTCCCTGGTAATTTCCCACCCTGAGTCATCTTCAGAGGAAGATGGCTGCCATGTAAATAAGGTCAATTCATCTGGCATGTCAGGTTAGAGCGCAGAGCAGACCATTCAGAAGCAGTAGTACTCTAATTACACATCACACATCCAAGTTTTAAATCAAATTATTTTTATCATTTCAAACACACAAGCCATTTCGGATACAACTCCAATCCGTACTGCACGTCATTCGGGTATTATAACAGCGGTCTTTAAATTAAAACCTACTAGGTAGACTACAATTGGCTACATGACTGCCAATTGTATTTTCTAGTCTTTGGGCCCAGTTCTCAATTTAACTGGGCAGATTCCTATAAACATAAATTCAAGGCGTATATAAATGGTGACTTACTAGGACCTGGCAGCATTAAATACACCTACTTCGCCATCATGTGGCAAAGAGTATGAAGGCAGCCTAGCCACAACTGGACAAAACACATAAGAAACCAAGTTTAAATTAATTTATTAAAAATGCATTTCTCCACTGAAGCAAAACCAACAATGTGTTTTTTTTTTATATGGTTTCAACCTTGTGAATGTACAATGTGAAGAGACTTGGCAGGATGCCCAAAATGAGGAACGTAATCAAGCATACGGTCTTGCCACACCAAGTAGAGGCAGAAAACAAAAATAAAAAGGATAAAAATTAACAAAAAAAACAAGTGCAGGTGTGGTTTGGATAAAACAGGAGACCACCCCCCTCCCCCGCCCCCATCATTTTACAGCTTTTCCCTTGTCCGTTACATGCAAGGTCAAGGAGGCATCTGAAACTACACATGGAAATTCATAGGTTTATCATATATTGTTTATCTGCAAGTATTAAAATGTGTACTTCTAACAAAAGCATTTTCATGTGGATATGACAGAATGCTGATTTTAGGGGAAGGGGGTTTATTTTTATATATATATATATATATAAAGATAAACAATTACTCTGCAGAGCACGAAATGTTTTCACCAAACAAGAGGAACACACCAGTGAGATTTCTATCTTGAGTTTTCTTTGTGTTTTTTCCTTCTTGCTGTGCGGCACCATTTGAATCGACTTCAAAAAAACCATCCTCCACACCGGTTTGTTGCGAATATGTCCATCTATCTGAACTCTCCACCCACAAACCCGCTTAGGGAGCCACCAGCCAGCGGGTAGGTGCATAGTCCAGTTGGTGCTGACAGCAATTAAGTGCCCGCTCAGAAAATCCATCCACATTTGAAGGCGGTCCAAAACCGACCGTGTGTAAATTCACACGGTCATCTTTGGGAAGATTAAGTTAAAATTAAAATGACTGTTTGCCTGTGCCACCTAACGGCTTTAAATTAGTTTATGATGTTCAGAGCAGAATAAATCACTGCGCCAGGTAAGCCAGGATGGCTTCCCAAGCGCTAGGCACTGCTTCCTTTTAGTTAAGTTTCTACTTATCTTATAGCAGTGACAAAACAAAGACAAAAAAGAAATCCTATTTTCAAAATACAAATAATCAAATCCTGCTTATCTACATACAGCTTCTATAAAAGGACAGTCCGGTCAGTATTATGAAAAAGGGGTAGCTGCCAAATGTTTGGTAATGTTGGCTCTTAACGTTTCTCTCTCACATATATGTTTTTTTTCTCATGTTGTATTCTTGCGGGCGTCTTGCTGGTTGCCAACTGTTCCCACCGCTCCCCTGATCTACGCCCAGGTAGATGGAAGGGTGGTGTGACTTGTAGAAGGGAGCAGGGCTGTAGTTTGTTGCTGCGAAGGCTTTCTGTGTTTGTGATTAAGTCACTCTGTTCCAGTGGCAACGTTTCACAGGGAGGGAGGGGGGGGGCTTATGAATGTTATCCATGTCCCATTATAACTTCCTATTATATTCCATAAACAACCCACTTTCTTCTTTTAAAGTCTTTGAAGGCGTGGTGTTAATTATTTGTGGGGGGGGGGGGGGGGGGGGGGGGGGGGGGGGGGGGGGGGGGGGGGGGGGGGGGGGGGGGGGGGGG
>JAODLL010038300.1:0-21589 GCA_026546735.1 Forbesichthys agassizii
CATTTGGAAATATAGTGCAACTGAGACTCATTCATAAACATGGGGCGTGGTGGGTCAAGTCAGTTGCATGTAGGCCTACATTACAATGGGCTTCTGGCCTCAACTACGCCACAGGAGACCGGAGATGATAACGGTAATTCAGGTATGCAGGACGTGGAAAAAATGACTTGATTTTGTCGCTAAGTGGCAGTATAATTGCTCCAATATATTGTAATGTTACGCAGCCTATTTTTTGTGCAATTTGAGCATGCGGTGTTGATACTCTCTGAATAAAAGACAGCTTCTGTAGCCTAATAAAGAGACAGAAAACTGATTGTTTTAATGGTGCTGGGTTACCTTTTGAATGCATAGCGTAATTCAGTTCAGGTCAGGATTCAGTTATGCTCTCTACTTCGACTTCGGAAGCGGGAACTATGGAGAAGCTCACTACATTTTGCATTTCCCAACTGTGACCAGTTGGGAAAGCGTTTGGAAATATTCACTTAGAATAGGACTCAACAGCAGTTTAATACTGAAATCTGTTCCATCGCGACGAAGACACGTTTGCACATGAAAATAGTGTTTTCAGTGCGCACAGCGAGCAGTGTGCGTGTGCGCGGGCACGCACCGTCTTTATAACCTGTCCAACTGGATTCACACTTGTCACGTGGTTTACAGGAAATCTCAGTGTGCCATTTAGGATTATTATTAAGTGTGTTTTCCTCATATGCCCCGTACTACAATTATATTTTATGGAATTTGGTAGATTTATAAAAACTTAATTGGCTTGATTTTAGTTGATTGGTGTTTTAGTTGATTGCTGAGAAGCAGGTTAAAGGGGTGTTGTTTGTTTCCATGTGAAAATGTAGGCTGTACAGCCCATTGAGACTGTAATGTGATTAAGGACTATATAAATAACATTGAATTGACTTGACTTGCAAAGCACCATACATTTACTGTCATGCCAGCTATCATAATCTTAAATTCTCATGCTATGAAGTACATTTCCATGTCATCATGTGAATATTTGTTATCCCACTAAAATAAATACAAACAATGGCTTTATGCAAACACATCACACAATCACTGTTTTGATAGTTTTATTACGAAAACACAGTATGAAAAATGTAGCGATGTACATATAAAAAATAAATATAAAATAAACAGAATAAACTCCAGTACTACAGTAAAACCATTGAAAAGTGTGAGAAACATATTGCTTCTCCTGTATAGTGAGCCTCCAGGGCTCTCTATTGAACAATGGACCACTAACATAAAAGAGCTTGAAATATGGTCCACTCTGACCACAGTCTATGATGCTGTAGCTTAATGCCATAGCTATGCAGAGACATAGCGAGCTAGTTGATGCATTGATGCCCCACACACACACACATTCTCTCACATTCAGCCACTAGACGCCTGTCTATTGGTGGGGTACAGTGCATGATGACCGCAGTGTTATCTTATCCTCCTACTGTAGCTGTCTGCCTAGGAGGACCTGGCAGCTGCGACCCTGGCTTTATGACCCCTGTTCCTCTGTTGCCGGGGCCGACGGCCTTTCCTCAACCTCCGCAAGCACATCCTTGCAGGTTTACGGCCCATCTGATTGGCTCTAATAACACAAAAAGCAAGCACTTCAAATGTTGGAGCAGATGTGTGAAAAGATACTACACAGATCTCAAGCCATATGAGAGCTATATTGTGAAGCTTCAGACTGTGTGTCTGCCACTTCTCATCTAAAGAATGTATTTTAGACTGAATGCTTTAATGGTAGCATTAATGATATTACAATTAAATATCCATCCATCCATTATCCTAACTGCCTCTCCAATAATAAATAATAGAATATAATAAATATAATCATAACCAACGATTAATACAGTGTTTTGCAGTGGGTCACAGGCTCCTCTGTTAATTTTATGCGCAATTAAAAACAAAATATCCACAATTTATTATAGATCTCCAATTTAAACAACCCATTGTTATTTGGGTCCAAATTCCAGACTTTTCCTTATAATGCCATTGGAAGTGCAGTCTATGCATATAGTATAGCACTAGGTTTATACACTCAATTTACTAAATTTATACATAAAACATCAAAGTACAGATAGCAGTGACCTACAGTTATACAACCATGATGTCAGTTCACTCACCTGTTCCAGCAGCGTATGAGTTGTTTCCCAAGAGGTGCTCCTGGATGCAGACACACCTGTTCATTGTTCCATTTCAGCTGCACTCTATGTACACACATGCAAAGCCACACATTAGTTGAGAATGTACTAATGGGAACTTATACAGGCACCCGCCTGTCTGCATGTCCCACTGTGTGCTAGCTCTTACATCACGGTGTATTTGTCACAGCTGGGGCTTTTGGGCAAAACTGTAAGACCTTTGAGTTGTCCTCTGACGCCAACCTGTGTCTCTGGACACAAACATCTTCCTGGGACATATGTGCTGAGCGATTCCCGCACTGCACACATAGACAGGATCGCAGGTTAATGCAATGCAGGGCAGGAAGATATTACATCACTTAGCATTCACGTGACAGGAGAATAGCCTATAAGTTACCTCAAGCTACCTAAAGCGTTCTTCCAATTGAAATAAAACACATAAAACTAGACAAATAGCTACATAGAACGATGTATGAAAAATGCATTCAGAAAAGCCTTGGTAACATATGTAGGCCTATTCCTACCTGCAATTACACAGAAGAGGCCCAGGACAGAGAGCTGACAGACTGACGGAAGATTAGACTTCATAATGGGGCAACAGTGAGCATTGACTCTGAGCTCTGAACCACATGGCTTCACATTTATAAAATGTTCCTCCTCCCCCCTCACACACGCACACAGACACACACACACACACACGCACTCACGCACGCACGCACACACACACACAGAGAGAGAGAGAGAGAGAGAGAGAGAGAAAGCACTGGGCTTTCCACACACCAGGAAATTCCCAATACACTCTCACTCTTGTGCACCAGAACGCGGTAGAATGCGGTCAGGGCCGGGACCACATGTGTCAGGGACACACATTCTCCTGGATGTGGTCAAAAACAATGAAGTTAAAAAGACATCTCGAAAGAGACGGTTATTTATCTGTGTCCGCTTCCATTTCCACTTCCACTGCAAGGTCTCTGCATTACTTTTAGTAACATCATGGATGGAAAAACAACATCATTTTAAAATACTATATCATTTGTTAAAAGGGTATAGCATCCTATTATGTTCACGCCCATGACAGATGTAATGTAGACTTTATTGTGCGTTTTACATTCATGACAGGTCAGAGTTTGTATGCACACTATATTCGCCCTTAATTTACCAATGCCATTCCAGGATAAACTGGCCTTTGTCCTGACGTGCCTCTCAGCAACAGCTACATGTGATTTCTTCTAATACCACTTGAGCAGCAGCAAAACCCCCTCCGCTCCCTCTTATAACTTCTGAACAAAACGTTCACTGTACACCTGAGTTCAAGGATCATACGTAGTTTAAATATGACATATTGTTGTCCAGAAGCCTTATGCCATCCTATACAACTTGTAGACTGCTTATATGCCACAAACATCACGTTAACCCAAACTCACGTGCACTCTCCCCTGCAGCTCTGCACCTATGAGAATGGGCGAGGGACAGACCTACGTGAAGCTCAGTGAAGAGAAGCGAATCCCAAAGTAAGTCTGTACTGCCATACTGTACACTGGCTGCACACTAGAACTAAACGTGGTGCATCGACTAGTGGCCTCTCAACCTCATAATAGTCTTCTTCCTATTATCTATATATTTATTATTTTAAATTATAAATAATATTAAATATTAAAAAGTTAATCCTGCTCTTATGAACAATCACTTTCTTGTTTAGGCTATTATATTATTTAAAAAATGGTATGAAATATTGGTAAGGTTTTTTTTTACTGTAATTATTCTAACACAATGTTGTTTGCTTACAATTGCCGGTGCCTGACTGTTCCTATTTTGACAATGTACTATCTGTAAGTCACTTTGAATAAAAGCGTCTGCTAAATGCTCTAAAGATGTAACTGAACACAGATCACATTATTTTTCAAAGCCCTTATACAGCTATTCAGGTGTTTTGATCTCAGTTGGCTGATTGGACATTTTCTCAGGTATGTGCTTGGGTGTTTACAAACCCCAGGTGATTGACATATCCCTGACTCTCCCATGTCAAGTGTGCTGGTATTATAATTGCACAACTGTCAGCGCCATGAAAATCTACAGGAAACATCTACAAGAATGCGTAGAAAAACATGATCTTATTTACTTAAATGAGTTGAAGCCATCTCCCCATTGCTACTGTTGGTCTTTTTACAAATGATAGTTAAAGAGACGTGGTCCATTGTGCTGTGCAGCTGAAGGCCTTTTTAACCAAATGCCATACAAACCATGGACATAGATAATTGATATGAATTACAGGAGAGAAGTAATCCGGAACATGGAACAGCGATAATATGGAAGCAAGCCAGATTGGCTCGCTTCCCTCCAAATATCAGTGTGTACAAAGACCACTGAGCCCTACCTAGCACAGACATCAGTGGTGGCACTGGTGGGAATGCTTGAAAGCCCGTCACAAACCGTAACGCTCTATACTGTATCTGACATCAATAAATGACGGCTCAACAAATAAAGTGACTCAATAAAGGAAGTATTTTCTTGAAATAATAAACAGAACCATATGCGTTCACAATATTGTCAATGTGATGAATAAAAGATACCATAGCCTTGCCTGTGTGCCAAGTGGCTCACATTCTTCTCTGTGTGCGTCCTTCTACAGGCACACAGCCTGATAACAGTTCTGTTGCAAAATAAACAGAAATCTGGAATGGAAAATTTTCTGGGACATTAAACTTGAATGCCAAAAATAATTAATCCGTCGCATGGTGTATAATAAATTACTTAATTTAAACTTGATGCAAAATTTCAACAGGGTGTGCTGGGGCTCTTACAATGGAATTATCTGCAATAGCAGCTTGCCCACTGAGCTAATCAGTACTTTGTGTTTATGTTCAGGGTCGACATCCTGACTATGCTTAGAACATACAACTGTTACCACGAAGGGAAAAACTTCCAGCTGAGAACTCGTGAGGTAAGAGAAACTCCCTCCATACCCCAGAATGTGGCAAAGCCCGAGGTAGACTTCATTGACAGACCAAAATTGACAAAACCAAAATAAGTGTCACACTTTGTGGGGAAAGGGAGGGGGATTACACAATAACGTAAAAAAAAGTAGGAAATCACTATATTTTTCCCAGTGGAGTCAGGATTTTAAAAAAAAGTCTTATTGCAAACAGATTTCACATATGCATACTGTAGTTCCTGAGAATGTGCAGACCTGAGAATTCTGGAATACTTTCCAATATGACAAGTGGTCATAAAAAAAGACCCCACAAAAAGCCCCTTGTCCCAGAACTTTGTAAATGGGAGACCATGACATTCCAGTCATATGTGCTGGCTGCTTACTAAAACAGTTCTCTTTGGTAAATGTAATGTTGTTGTGGGCTGTGGCAGGTGGGATTAAGTGGGACTGGTGCTGTAATGCTATATGTGCAAATAAAGTTAGCCCATTTGCTTGATCACTATTCTATATGGGCTTTTATTCTGGAGTTATTCTGGACTTTGGAGTTTCCCTCTCTGACTTGGTGGTCACTGTGATGGAGGGTCCTTGTTGTGGCTGGTGTGTGTGTGGTGTGTGTGTGTGCGTGTGTGCGCGTGTGCGCGTGTGTGCGTGTGTGTGTGCGTGTACTTAAGAATTAAGTGTTTGAGACTGTGAGATTTTCCAAGAATGAGACTATCCATAAAATACACTCGCAAAAACACAAAAGTATACAATGACTGAATCATGATACTCTTGTCTCTACGGACATTCATTTACATATATACTGTACATTACGGTATTTCGTTGCGTCATTGTTTTTGTGAGTGAGGTCCACTGATAAGCATCAAGAAAAGAATAGGCTACTGATAGTGCCTATAAAACCAATAGTGAAACTACTGTAATAGTGTAATTATTCACCTGGCTATAGGGGAAATAGTATACCCAGCAAACACTTAAAGAAAGTGATTTTTTTTTTGCGATCTACGAAAGTAACATTTTTTTAGGCTAAACAGGCATGCTAAACATATCTTGTTTGAACTATGAAAGAGTAAAAGCCACAACCCTGTGTGCACAACGGACAGCTTTATAAACGTCTGTAGTCTACTTCCAGTCATGTCATGCACTGTAGACTATGATGTATTTTGCGGGCTTTATATTAGGCCCTCCAGTGGTTACGGAGGGACAGTATACAGCCAATATCCACTCCACCCATCCTCATCCACGTCACGAGACACGTCCCGTTAGGCCTATTGTACGCAATCTTGAGATAAAAGCAGGGCATGTGCAATATTACACTACAACATGACATCACAGTGAAATGTGACTCCGGGTGACACTGCCTACAGTTCCCAACCTTCTCGCAATTATCTTTATCATTAATAGTCGACGCTTGTAGGCCTATAAATTACGAATGCATTAACATAGCACAATAAGCGATATGGGTTTGTCAATCGTTTGGGCCTATGGGCATATGGCCTAGGGCATATGGCACACTCGATCTGACGATGTGAGGAGCTGTTCTGATGCGCACTATTCGGCACCATACTTCAACAAAGTGTTCGAGATGCAGTACCGATTACCACCACCAGAGTGTAATAGAGTACCGTAATTCCTTTCCATTATTTTTAGCCTAATATTATTTTAATATGCTAATATTTTGATATATAAAATAGTGAGCAGACTAGTTGTGTAGGGAGGAGGGGAGAGGGCTGGGGCGTAGGGAAACACAGCAGAGCATTTCTTGAAATAATTTATTAGAAATATACATGAAAAAAAATTCTACTATGCACTGTATTATCAAAGTCTCACATAAATACATATTTCTATAGCTGATATAAATTAAGCTCCAGCGTCTTCTGTTCAAGCCACAAGACCCAGCATGTAGCGGGTTATTTCATAGTCTCTTTATTGGTACCACAATCATAAACAGACCGGCTTTGTCCACCTATCTATGTGCACTCACTGCCAGTCCTTGCCAGTTTCTGTGTTGGTCCAAACAGCCAGTCTACAGGGTCCCTCCCCCTGCAGTCCCTTTCCCTGCTGAGAGCAAACTCCTCGGGGGCAGAGGCTCTGGGCGTCCGTAGCGTCCGCGGAGACGCCCGGGGCAGGGAGACCGACGCAGAGTGCTTCATTTGGTTCTTGACGAACAGACGCATCCTCTGGCCCCTCTGCAGCCTCACTGGGCCGCAGCTGGGTGCTTCGACAGGCCGGGCCAGAGCCTGGATGCTGCTCATGTAGTCCTCCGGGGACTGGGAGCTCTGGGCGCACTGGGGGGCAGAGGGGTTGAGTGACACAGAGTCCTCAAGGGTCTCAGCAATGGTGGGCAACAGAGGCAGCGCTAGGAGCAATCGTCTGTGTTTCATGCTGCAGGGTGGAGAGGGAAAATGGTTAGAAACAAACCATAACCATGGGAGGAAAGACGAGTGTTGACTTTATGTAAACACATGTGGAATATACATTCATACTTAGTAGGTATATTGCTATTATCACATGCAATCAAGTTATATATTAGCCTATATTATAGCCTATTATATTATATTAGCAATACGTTTAGATTATATTAACAGGTTCACCAGATTTGCTGCAAAAATGTTGCACTTCAAAGCTGCTAAAACATTAAGTCATAGTAGCCTACAGTACATACTAGCAAATACATTGTATTCGTCACAGAGTAAACAGCGATGTAATTGTAAACATACCTTTAACGCAGGGTTAGTCACAGGTCTATTCAGGCTGTTTTGAAAATGCTGCGATGCTAGGTCCTCGGAGCGTTGAGTGTGGCTGAGGTGAAGTGTGTAGCCAAGCCCTTATATACAGCCACACTGCAGAGGAGAGATAAGCTCAAACAGAGGCTACTAAATATAGCTCTATTGACCTTGCTCTCTATTGTGTTAACACACACCCGTGTTTATGTGTGAGTGTGCTCAGGAAACTCAGGAGTGGTGGGTTACCGAGGTTCAGCGGTGCAGCTGCGTGAATGTTTACATTTCACAAACAATGAAGCCATGGGAGCATGCACACTGACATGGTCCCAGCCCCACCCCTCCCTTTCTTCACCCATTCCCACCCTACTCTGTTTTTCTCTCCTGGCTGTGTCTCAGGTTACTGATTAATACAAATGGCCACTGTGCGTTACTAAACACCAGTGTTGGGCAGTATCTAGTTAGTAGTTACTGTAATATTATTACTTTTTTCAGTAACTAATTACTATTTCCGAAACGGTAATAATATGACTATTACTAATTTAAGTAATGCTGTATTACTGCGTTACAAGAATGAGATTTCTGGTCCTAGCAAACTTAGGGTAGGCTCATTGATCCAACCTGTCCAGTCATCTGGGTTGAGAGGCTGCAATGTTTTCACTTTGGCTGATTGTTGACTCCTAAGGTTAATTATTGTTCCAATTAAGAGGATTCATTTTTAAAATGAGCCGGCTACACAGGTTGTCATTTTTTGAAAGGGGCGAGGCAGGGTGTAATGTTCAGGGTGGGCGGCTTTGTTTGATTTGTTTGATCAAAGATAAAAATTTGCTTATAATAAATGGGCTTATATTTTCTGATTAAACATATATTTCAGTTTTGTTATACAACAACACAGCTGGACAGAAGATATTTCTATTTCACACATCCTCCACATAGAAGAAAGAGGGGAAAAATGCTAAAAGGAAAAAAGAAAAAGCAATTACGAGTCCAGTGCAAATTGGGTTAACTTTATAAGCTGTATATGACTCGTGACGTGATCTTTTCCATGTGCTCAACTCCAAACCTGTCTGCAAACATGTGCTCACCTGTCTGCAAACGAGCGCTTAGCCAACGATTTAGCCTACAGTAATCCAGTCACATGCTTAACACTAGCACGTTTTTCATTGGCTTGATTATGTGATTAGAGAATATATTATTTTGGCTATTACAATAGAAGGCATCTTCTAATGATGTTACAGCCTACAACAACCAGAGATTAAGTTATACATGGTTGTAACAAAGCCTTGCAGTGTCTACGTGACCAATAGCAGCCACAGCTCTGTGACTTAATATTACTGCTTTGTTAGACGTGACCTCATATGTGTGTGTGCGTGTGTGTGTGTGTGTGTGTGTGTGTGTGTGTGTGTTGGGAAGGGAAGTGTGGGCGGTCTCCTCCTAGATGCACACTGTAACTGTGAGCATCTGCGCCAGCACGTACACCTGAAAGTGATCTACAATGGATGACTGAGAGCAGGATATCCCTTCCCTACGGTGTACTCATTATTGTGTGTGTGTGTGTGCGTGTGCGTGTGCGTGCGTGTGTGCGCAGGAGGATGGCGAGTTAATTCTTGAAGGGCTGCTGAACATTTACTGGGGCCTCCGTCGACCAATCAGGCTACAGATGCACGATGACAATGAAAGATTCCGTTTCACTACGACAGGATTCAACCGGTACTGCAGCAGCGACCTTCAGTAGTACTCAGCCTCATCACTATTGAGATAGCAGCGTCATGTTTTCAGCTATAGCCATCATGTGCTTAAAGCATTCTTTAATATGTATATTTTGAAATAGAAATTGGAAAAGGTGGTTGATTTATAGGTAGAACTGAAGAAAATTGTTCAAAGGTCTAATTAATATATTCATATATAGTAATAACATATCAAGTTTAAACTTAATAATGTTTAATTTTATGTAAATTATAATGTTTCAATCTAATCAAGAACATCCTTGATCTAACCAAGTACAACTTGCCTTTAGCAGAAATGAAACGAACACAGAAACAAACAATAATTCCCTAGAGAGAGAGGCTGAACCCCAGCTAACACGTAAGCAGAGCAAACACACACACACACACACACACACGCACACACACATGCGCACACACGCAGTACACATGTCTGGATGCTAAATGTACCACAGATTAAAGCTTCAAATAGAACGGCATCTCACGTGCATGGCCCAGCTCACCACCACACACCATTCAAACCAGGTTACGCATATTACCAGTGACAGGTCTCACAACTGCCACACGTGTCTATCATTCCTCTCTGTTCCCTGGCAATACTCCTCTTTCAGTAGCTCACCGGCTGCTACTAAGCTAGGCTAAGACTCCCTATAGCCCCTGCATATAACAAAGTGGCATTACCTACACCCGGTTGTGTCTACGCACCTCCCTGAGCAGGTGACAGGGAGAGTCAAGAGGAAGAGGAGGCCCCTCAGCTACTGAGGACCCGCAGCGACGCGTCCTTTATGGGCGTACAGAGGAGGCCCAAGACACACAGTGGCACAGCCCTGCAACGCCTCCACGCCCACAGGTTCTCCATCAACGGACACTTTTATAACCACAAGGTGACGAGCACTAACACACACACACATACACAGAGAATCCCACTAGTGTATCCTGGTTTTGACACTTGTCCAGGTGCTCTCATACACGTCCAGTCATTTCCTGAGCGGGTGTGTCTTGTACAGCGTTGAGTGTTTAACAACAGTCTGCTGCGTGCTCATTTGGTTCAGGGTCGTACAAAGTACAACACAGAGTACACACAATCATGTATAATAATAATGTATTATAATAATAATAATAACCACTAATATTCTCTTAGGATAGATTAAATTACTGTAATGTACCCATGCTTTTCCAAGGCCTTGGGTTATTGACCAGCGTGCCTCTTATCCTCAGACGTCTGTGTTCACGCCAGCCTATGGGTCGGTCACAAACGTTCGGGTCAACAGCTCCATGACAACCGTACAGGTTCTTAGCCTTTTGCTTCAAAAGTTCAGGGTAAGCAGCAGGCAAAGTGTGTTTTTAGATTACACATGTAATCTGACCGGCTATGCCCCCTCTAGACAATAAATACCTAATAAGAACCTCATGTCTTTGTACTTCTAGGTGGAAAATAAACTGGATGACTTTGTTCTCTATATGGTGCACGAGTCTGGTGGTAAGACCTAAGTTTCTGTGATTTATGTCATGATTGCAACAGTGCTCATTGTGGGTTTATGGGTCCGTTTAGCCCTTACAAAAGAAACATGTTTAAAATAAAAATGTAAGATTAATTTCTTTTTTACTATTACTATAATTCTATATAATTATTTTTTCTAACATTCTATAAGAGTATCCCATCTAAATTAAGAAACATAGAAACATCTTTCAGTATTTTTGACATGGGGTAACAATTTGAGGGTCGTTAATTATGATAATTATTGAGATTATTGAGATCACAAGGACTCTTGGTTTATTTTGATCTTGTAGAAAGGACCAAGCTAAAAGAAAGTGAATATCCACTGGTGGCTCGAGTGCTCTACGGACCGTGTGAGAAGGTTTCCAGGATCTTCATAACGGAGGCAGATCTGGGAGAGGAAGTCACATATGATGTGAGCTCAACTGTGCTCACAATAAATTACCTCTATGTTTTGTATGTATATTTATAGACACACAACACAACAATGCCAAAGAGATGATAGATTTATTTTTAGAAAGCGGAGGAAAGATATCCTGTTTGGGGGCTGATGTAACAATGGGTTGAAGATGACAAACCATGTGATGTGTCTGTCATTTTTGTTATTACATGAGTTAGTATATTTTTTGTTGATGTAACCACCAATGGGTATGTATCATGTCATCAGTATCAAGTCACATTTTGACTGATATCAATGTGATATACAGTATCTCATTAATATCCCAATATTTTCTCTGCAGGTTGCTCAGTACATCAAATTTGAGATTCCAGTTTTAGACAGCTTTGTAGAGAAGTTAAAAGAGGAGGAGGAGCGGGAAATATCAAAGCTGGCCAATAAGTATGGTTTTCTTCTCAGCAAACTAATTTAGAACAATACAGGATGGAAGTCCGTACTTAACGTACATTGTTCCTCTCCAGGTACAGTACTCTGAAGTGTATGATCCTACATCAACTTGAGACGATTACATCGAGTTGAGTTCACGGACAGAGACTGTGTGCCTAGAATACACGTGTTTATGAATTATATGATGTGTGAGTGTGCGGTGGGTATTTTCTAATTCAGAAACGAAATCCTAATACTAATATAGATTAATGAACATATATTAAGCAAACATGTTGAAGCAATAAGCCAACATCTCACACCAATGTGTTCTACTAACCCTTATGTTTTAGTTTGGTTCATATTATTGTAATTAAATGCTATTGTGCTGATTGCATATGAATTACAAATCTACTGTATATCCAGCTTTCAAAGAAAAAGAAAGAAAAGAATAATACATTGTACATATTTTATATTTATATGCCAGTATTTATAACTTTACATTCTGTATTTGGTCATGTTTTTTCAGATGTAATAAACCAGTTATAGCCACCACATGCTTTATTAATGACCAGACGACGCCTACTACGCCTTAAAGACAACAGCAGCCACATAGTTTCCTGTACTTTAACACAGCATATGTACTTAATGATATGCTTTGCAAGATAGATCTCGTATATTGTGTCTGCGTGTGTTTGTGACTGTTACTTCTTGTTCCCCCACACACCCTTGCTCTCACGCGTGCGCACACACGCGCACACACACACACACACACACACACACGAACCCTGTCCAACCCAAACTGTATGTCAACCACGGATTGGTCCAATCCTAAAAATCCTAAAATTCCATAGTGTATTCTGGACATTCATGATACCGTTACCATAACTACATTTTCTACAATTATTCATCCAATAAAATGTAAATAAATACAGCTTGTGAAATAGTCTAATAATGTGTACTGTGTTTAAGGAAGAGCAGGGAAGTTCTTCATCCGCAAGCATTCAAGCACTGCTCTGAGGTGAGCCAGCGTCTCAGCCTGAGCTTTCATTTGGTCGTTTAGCTTCTTCCTCTGGACGATATCCCGGTAGCGTTTCTCTCGCTCCCTCTCTGGATTGGTTGCCACAGCTGCATGCACACAAACCAGTCAAACACGAGGCAACAAAACCTGCTTGTAACAGACAGATTCAACTTTTACAATGGATTTCAAAATGTAGTCGTGTAACCCCTAAATATCTTTCACAAAAAAACAACTAGCTATCATTACTAACAGATACTGTTCCTCCTTTCAATTAGGCAATGCTACCACAAAAAAAATACAAACATTTATTACCAACTGACTTGTAGATAAGTTTCCTCTCCTCCACAAAGACTTGCAAACTAGGTATCTCCTGTTCTAAAATCGCGTTCTCCTTAGCTTCCTTAGCTGCCTGTAGGTTTAGCTGTTTTATCATATCCTTACAGTGCTGTATGTTTTTCTGGTGATTCTGTGAATTGGTCAAATACACATCCCAGTTAGCCATAATAGAACAGCCTAAACATTATATTTGCATTAGTTTCCACTAGTTTACCTTTTCTTGTGAATCTATGGCTTTCTCCAAATTTGAAATTTGTTTGGCCATGTGTTGGTCGTGTGTATCACTGAGACACTGCAAAGTAAGGTAATGGGGGATAAAGTTTGAATTAAAAGTATAATCCCATTCAGTTACATCCAAAAGGTTACTGTCCCATGCCTGGGAATAATCCCATAACGGCATGGTTCACACTGTGATATACATTAGATAACATTAGGTTTAGCCTAGTTTAAACCACTGAGTCACTTATGATATTCAAATACATATCTTATAGCCTACTGTACATGGAGTGAGCAGGTAGGTTTCGAGTCATGCTCAAGGGCACTTCGACATAATATGCTAACTTGTGATATATACTGTATGCTATTGAACGGTTTTGTGCTTTATGGATTTCCACTCACTGCCCGTAGCTCCCGAGTGACCCGCAGTTTCTGGATGTCCTTAGCCTTGGTCTTAAGGTCTTCCATCTGCATCCTCACGCGCTTGTGCTCCCACTCCTGGTGGATGACGCCCTTACGGATGTCCTTGTACTCCACCATGAGAGCTATTTTCTGCTCCGCCGACATCTGACCAAAGCGGGGATGAATCAAGTCAATACTGCAGATGACCGCCGCTACAGTCTAACCTGGTGTTGGAGCCAGGCCGCTTGAATGTGGAGTATCTGGGGACTTAATAAGGCTTACCTGGATGCTTTTGTTAAGCTCCTCCACCACGCTCCTGTGCAGAAGAATGGCGTCGGAGTAGTCGGCAGTAAGGTGCGTGTGTGGCACTTCTACCTGGCCCTGCTTGATCACGAGTTGCACCATGGAGTCCTGCTGGAACCGGAACTTCTCCTCACGCAGGCTGAAAATATGCAGGACAGTGTGAAAGGCTGAGTTTGTGCATCGCCATTGCCTGTCTGTGTTGTTATAATGGACAAGCGCTGCACTCATACCCATGAAGTTCATCACAGAGTCTTGTGATTGATTGTTTAGCAATCTCATCCTCATCTGTTAACGTCTTCTGAAAATCCTGCATTTCAGCAAGTGTCAAAGCCGTCATTTTTACCTGAAAAACAAAATAACTGCTAAAAAAATGTAATATACAATAACGTATCATCCATCCATCTTCAACCGCGTATCCGTGGTCGAGTCACGGAGGCAGCAGCTCAAGCAGAGGACCCCAACAACACAACAGAACAAACATCACCTTCTTAACTTGTAACATACATACAAACATATAAACACAGTAATATTTCAAAATCCACTTGTGAACCATGCAATCTTGTGACACCATGGAGAGTCCTCCTGACAACTGTAAATGCTATAAACAATATATTACCTGGTGCTCACTCTCTGCTTTGGCTCTGCGAACATCACAAAACCTCTGCCAGATTGATGGGTCCAAATGTTTGGGCATATTCTCTGGGGCATCCAGTTTCTCCATGGCTTTCAGCATTTGGCAAAGCCCATCAGCTGAGTGGACCCACGTCTTTTGAACTCTGAAGAACAACAATCTCTTAACACAACTGATACAGCAGAACCAGTTATCATTGCACCACTGTACTGCACAATTCTTTGCAATGAATCTAAACTACAGTATATAGTGTATTTAAATAAAATATTTAAAGGTATCAAATTAATTACATTAACTGAAACTAACAGCTACACTTGGAAATAGTAATTAGTAACACAAACCTGGGTCTACTCTTGAAAAGCTTATACAGATGATCCACAACATGGCCTGAAACATCCAGGAATTCTTTCCTAAATCTTGTGTCAAGAAGCTTAGAACACATTAACAATATTAGAGTATGTCGAGTTACAACCATTTATTGTGCAACTTTGAAGTTTGAAGTACATGTATCTTACTTTGTCCTCTGCTACAACATTGTTATATGTTTCACGAAACGTTTCCACCTTCTCCGTGTGTGTATTACACTCTTTACGAAGTCGACTCTATCAGAACAAGGAATGTTGTTAAAGGTATAGTAGCAAGCTATCTTTAAGGCAGACAAAATACACAATAGCTCTTGTGGAAACCAGTGGAAATGCTGTCAACATCAATGTGACCGTTAGTTACCTCGTATGTACTTGCTTTGTCAAGTTTGAAGCTGAGCTCTGCCTCTCGAATTCCAAATTCCTCCTCTATGAGGATGGCATAGCCAAGATGAGCAATCTTGAGCTCTTCCTATGAAATACACTCAACAGAAATAATAAGTGTGCTAAACCATCACACAGAAATGACTTTAACCCTAGCATTTACAATCAGTTTATCTTGGTACTGTAGGAGAAAGTATATTTTTTAAAAATCTAAAAATAATGTAATGTTAATGATTCACAATTATCTTACAGTATATGTCTTTAGTCTGCCATATATGTAGCCCATATTCACGTAGCCAACGTTTTGCAGATAATTTTCGGAGAAAAATACTGTATGTACATTGAGCATGTGTAAGCTTTTTGGTTCACCTGATATATCACAATGTCAACTTTGACTTTCTTTTCAAATAACTTGGCTAGTGCTTCATCAAAACCTCGAGTGGCATTCTCAATGGATGCATGCAACTGTTTCATTTCAATTCTCAGGGTCTGGAAAACAATGTGTATGCAGATTCACATATCTGTCTTGATCAGGAGGCTGTAGTATAAACGACAGGTGCATTTCATACGTTCTTATATTTCTCCTGTTCCTCGAGAAGCTGACTGCTTTTCTTTTCATATTCTTTGTAGATCCTTTTCTCATCTTCGCTCCATAGATGTTCTGACTTTTTTAAAACAAACTCAGGCTGTGGTATCTCCTATTAGACAAAACACAAATATTGGGAACTTGTGTCTTTTTGTTTGCTTATACCCTACATATTAGTTATAGTCAAATACAAAATTGTATTGTCCAAGATTAATGTTAATTTTGAATTCAGAATGAAAATGCATTATCTTGAATGCAACACTACCACTTTAGTTAGCTTACTGTACATAGAGAATCCACATCGCCAGTGGAGTTTAATGAGCTGTGTCAAGGCAAGCAACATCTCAATATTGCTATACATAATTAACTTAATAAGAACATGTGTCTGTTATGTCATACCGTGTTCAAGATATCTTCCTTCCTGTCTTCAAGAACACCATCCATCATATCACAGAGAGCATCATCTAAGCTGCTGTCAGCCTGGAAGTTGAAACATCACAGAATCAACTGCTACCAGAGAAGGACTTAAACAATAACTACATACAGTACACACACACACACATTGTATATAAACATAATAAACATACCTTGGAAGCCAGACGTCTGTTTTCTAACATATTCATATTCTCACCCTCTACCTGCTCTGGGATGAGGTTGTTTTCCCCCTAGTGGACACATTTTGTTTTATTTTTATGAATATCTGAACAATTTGAATAAAGGGGTGTGGTTTCAATCCAGGCTAACAAATATTCGGTGAACGACAACACATTTGTGACTGTATCGTGACTCAAACACATGAGGTAGAGCCCTGCTAAACCATAACAAGGTAATTTCCCTCTGTTATCTACCTCTGCGTCCTCCAAGATGAATGCCATCTGTGGCTGTTCACTGTCAGCCAGGCTGGGCTCCCACTGCCTCTCCTTAACCTCCAGCCACAACATGATCTGTGTGATGCGGCGCTTCCTCTCTTTCACCCAGTGAATTCCCTGCTCTCTTTGCCTACGTGTGGCCTCCAATTCAGTGTTGAAAGCCTCCTTGACTTTATATATGACATCCTAGAGTGGACAAAAGTGAAACATTCAATTACATTTATATTGCTATTACAATATGGATAAATAATGTACAGTATGCTTGGTATTTGTTGAATAGCTTGCATACTATGCATGTTTTTGTAAATGTGACTTTTAAGTCATTTGTATTTCACCTGTAGCATGGTTATCTGGTTAATCCTCTGGTCTGTGGTATATATTTTGAACTGGTCATATAGGTGGGGGTTTGAACAGCCCAGCTGTGCACTAAAGCTCCCCATAAACATCAGACTCTGCTGGTCGTCCTCCGTGACGTCTTCTTCCTCACTGGCCTTTGCGGACCTCTTCTCCATGATTTCTTGTTGGGGCTGTTTGTTTAAGGGCATTATAACAATAGGATATGAGTTTAAGCATTGTTTCTGTCAGTCAACTGTAGCACTATACACATATGAAATAACATTGTTGGAGAATGGTGTTTAGACGTGAAGTTAGACTTCTAGACAAACCAATCCAACTTTATTTATAAAACACACTTAAAACCACTAGGTTGACCAAAGTCAAGACATATCTAGAAAAAAAAATTGGTACGCATGTCAATTTATTTAATTGGATTAGCCCAATGGATAGGTTTCAACTGTCCAATTGTCACCAATACCAATCCTGCTACCGATCCAGCTACATTTCCGATCTCAGTATCGTATTGGTGCCATCCCTATTGTATTAACTCTACAATCACACAAAGGGCACATTAAATGTCTTGTAGTGTGTAATGTCTGTGTCCACTAGTTGCATGTATGCTAGTAGAAATATCTCCATGAGGAAATATATGGATATTGGTTATGATACAGTACCAGTGCATTGCTGTTACAAGCAGAAGCACCGTATCAGATTAAAAACAGTTATCCAATTAAAAATAATCTATTATACTGCAGATATTGTTTGCTTTGCAAAACTCACTTGCTACACTCAGCAGGAAAATTACCTAAAGAGTGCAGTGCTATACAACGAGAGCATGGCACGGTTTCACTTACAATGCTGTTTGTCTTTTCAATCTTTCTGATATTTTCTATAATGAGAAGATCATCCATCTCTTTTTGAGTGCGCTCCTTCATGGGGTAGTTCTTTACCTCAAGATCAGAATGGAAAGCCTGAGGAAAACAGTCTGTTTCAGTATATCATTTAGCCTACTGTACGTGTGCATGAAGTCTTTTTGTTCTGCATTTGTCTGATTATGGGTAGCGATTTCACCTTAACACTTTTGCTTTTGACTTTGAAAGCATCCCAATATTCTCTTTTGAGGACGTCTTGGAGGTACATATTCAACAGGTTCTCCAGCTCTATTTCTTTTCTCACCTAAACGTAAAGCATGAGGTTACATGGGGTTACCCTAGACTGCATCCATCCCAGTATGGAAAGCCTCACACACGCTCACACGTGTCTGTCCCCCTTCGAGAGGGTACCCCCCCCTTTTCTAAGCATATGCATTACACTGGGACAATGATTTTCTATTGAACTGCTCAATTATGAGCCATCAAGGCAGTGTGCGAATGTGGATTATTTAGTGACATGCAAGTTGCTCAAACATTTAATGTAGTTTGAAAGGAATTGCATTATCTTACATCCACATCAAAACAGTAAATTAATTATTTCTGCCAGAGCAAATTCATTCTTACTGCCAGAGCATGCTCCACATAGATACTAAAATAAATATTGAATGAGAACATAAGTATTGAAGCAACGATAATGTGTGTGTTACCGCGGCAACCTCCTGCTCCATTTCTGTCTCCAGTTGCACAAGGTTATCTTTCTCCGCCATTTTTGGATTGTTGATCTGACAGCATAACACAATTCAAGTCAATTAGATCACTCATGCATGTCAATGCTTAATGTGCATCACTCCACTGATGCAGGCTAAGGCAGAGGATAAGCACAACATTTATCTAGCTGTCACTGGCCTGTTTGCTTTCCAGCCAGGTGAGGTCTGTAGAGCTTGTATAACTCTCATCCTTCACATTGGTAGTGTCTGCTCCACCTTTGGCCTAAAGAAGTAAAGCTGTTGTTGTAACCTGTTTTTATCTAAACCACGGTGGCCATGTTGTTTGAGACACTAGTCTGGTTTGTAAAGGGTTAACAAATGCTGGTACATGGAGTATATCCTGCATATAAAGTTGCACAAAGGTCATTTGGTTACAGAGAACTAGCTAAAAATGTCAAGGAGAAGGACTAATAGTACAAATAGTCCCACCGTGAGGTTGATCTTAAAAATATTTTGTACAGCCAGTCCTTGACAAACGTTCAACATATTTACAAAGTAAGTTCAATCTCCTTCAAAATATATTTTTTCCACACACTTACTTCCTCACAGACACCACCCATCCATCCATGCCATCGGCAAGGTACATAAATAAATTATAATATTTTGCTGCAATACAACAATTTGCATCATGCATCCATTTAATTACCACATACAACCATATATAGAAGTTGAATATATTCACAGGTTAGAGTTGCAAAGAAACCTAGCTCAAAATGTAGTCAAATGTAAAGTAGAATTTAAGCTAAACAGTCCCTCTACCTCCTGTGGTTGTGTTAGGCCAGTAGAGGGCGCATGACTTTGATCCCATACAGGCAAGTCACTGAGGATGGGGTTTTCCACTTTCAACATGTTATCCAAGACACTGGCCATCGACTGACTGTACTTTGTATGCTCCTTTTCTGGCACCTTGGTTCTGCGTGGTGAGAAAGAAATAAACATATATTGTACAACATAATACCCTGAATCTGTCTGAGCGATCACACAACAAACTGGATTGTAATGTAATAATCATTTAAGTAATGTAATTAAGTTGCAGTAAGAACTGCAATGGTCAGGATTAATTTTCACCTGCCATTCATGTAACCAGATCTAGCTGGTTACAGATCTCTATATATACCTGCAAGAAAGTATGTCTTAAAATTAGTTTAGGTAAATGTTAAATTGCATTCAGAGATACCTGCACATTTACTGTCCACTGTTCTGTACTGTTCTCCATTACTGCCGGAATATAGAGAGAAGAGTTTGTTCAACTTTGTGGTGTAAAGCTCCACACGAATGTGATTAAAGTACCTTGGGAGATTTACATTATCCACTACAGATGGGAATGAGCTAGCTAAATCTATATCTAAGTATATTTTCTTTCTTTTTAAATGAATGCTGTTTGTATGTGGCGCTGCACAACTATTGCTCTTAGCTAAATATGATTTAGCTGGGATTAAAGTCTGGAAACCCTGTTCGTATTAGTGTTCGCACATCCACCCTGCTGGCGGCGCAATCAGGGTGGGTTAGTGAGATGACGTTGAAGTCAAGCGTGTTTCGAAATAGTGGTAGAGCTAGACGAGGCGATCAAAACAATTGCAGCATTGGTGGGATTTGCCGATTGGTTCAGCGCTGTCCAACGCTGTCCAATAGTATCACAATTATACCAATTAACCAGAGGTCTATGCAAGTAGGAGGAAATGACTGTGAACACTTTCCAATGTCTTAGCGTGGTTACACCAGGCTAACACATGAACACATTTTAGCAAAAAAAAATAAACTAACAAAAACTAACAAACATAGGTTTAAGTAATTATACAACTGACATTCCCCGCAGTGCTTAAAACAGCTCTATCGTATTATTTCACTAAGAGCAACAGCGCTCTCTATTGCTCGGCTCTGTGCACTCCACTGGCACAATTGAAAACATGTTGTTTTACCTGATCCTGGTGCACACAAGTGAGCCATCTCTTAAGCCTGTGGTGAGGAGTGTGTGGCTGTCTGCAAAGGAGACACTGCAAACTCCTCCGAGACGGTAAGAATGACTCTGTATCTCAATGTATCGCTTCTGGATAGGGTCGCAAGTGCATGTGAAACAGACAAGCTTACAGTGTGTATTATACAGTACAGAAAAATAAATCATATGATCATAATATGCAGTATATCTATCACTTTAATTCATAAATACGGTGGCAAGGGTTCAAATACAAATCCTTTAAAAATCTGTTTTTTTTTGTACTTTACTTGTTAATGATCCGATTATCATATTTGTATCATATTAATAATTGTAAACCAACAAATAAATAATAGTGCTTAAACAAAAAGAGCAACAACTATATAGAAACATTTGTATACAGCATAAGCAAACCAAACCAAAGTCTTTCACCATAGACGTGGTCTCTCTGATCCGCAGTACGCCATCGAGGCCCCCAGAGGCCAGCCACAAGTTGTGCGGGCAAAGGACAAGAGAGGTGGTGCCCAGAGGATGGCCCTCCGCCTCCTGCTCTGGTCTCAACTGCAGCACCTCTTGACTCAAAGGACCGCCAGCGGCCTGAAAGATAACAACACAACATGTGGGAGCAATACTGTATTGGTGGCAATGGCACCACAAAGGCTACATGGCTTTGATGGGAAGAAGCAGTCCCGTTTTGGAGAAACACACACACACACACACACACACA
>JAODLL010038310.1:0-21589 GCA_026546735.1 Forbesichthys agassizii
TAAAAAGATAAGTAGGAATGGGATCTAAAAAACAAGTTGCTGGTTTCAGTTGAGTAATAATTTTACCAAGCATGTCAATGTATGACAGTGTTTCCCCACATATGAATACAGTCTCTGCTTTGTTACAGTGCATCTGCTGGTGTGGTGATATATTTGATCTAATAGTGTCTATTTTACTTCTGAAGTGGACTATTCTCCATCTGATCTGATCCACAGATACCTGATAAACACCATGATGTGTCTGATTCTGCTGTGCTGTATAGCCAGAGCGTCTACTGTAGGTAATATGTCCCGGACGGTGAATGTTGTTTTCGATGGAGGGTAAAGCTTCCAGGACAGATGCTGACAACAGTTGACTTAACATCATGGCACCAAACACAGCGATTATAGAGGAGAAGGTAATTGGATACACAAATCAGCTGACGGCTTCAGGTTTACGGTGGCATTGGGCTTTATGGGTCATATTTCAGGGAGTGGCGGTGAAGCTGTCTGTCGTGGTTAGGAGCTTTAGGGGACTAGTGATGTAGCGAGTCAGGGGAACAACAGCAGCATTTATCTCCCACCTGAGAGAGTCTTTAAAGAGCAATCACACTGACGAACAATGAGTCACACTAACACCACTTAATCCTAAATAAACCAAGCTCTGTATCACTGACTGGCTTTGACATGTATATCTGATTGTAATTAGGCCTTTTAAATGATGTGACACTATGTGCATTATGAAGTGCAACGTGCGTCGGTGTTACCATATCCTGGCTTATTCATTGCCTTGTGTGTGTGTGTTGTGCTTGTGATAAGTTTTGCAGGTGTATATTTGTGTTTTAACTTTTAATGTTGGCCTTATTAATTGCATCATGTTATGGAACAATAACTTGAATTGATACATACAACAATTACGATATTGATTAGACACCCTTACAGAACGTTCCATATAGAACGAATTGCTTTTATGCTGAATCTATGAAAAATAATACATCAGTGTTATATGCACTAGTGTGCTTTTCCTACATGTTACTTTAGACTATATCTTTGCTACATATACGTCTTCATGCCTTTTGTTGGTGTTCGATGAAAGAGAAGTCATATTAGATCAGTGTCTCAATCTTGACAAAAAGTTTGTTTGTAATGAATTCCCCACTAACTACAAATCTCGTGATTGGGTGAAATTACTTTTGGTTTCTGTTGGGTTTTGCTATCATTGTAGTCATCAATTAATATTTATTCAGGGAGTTTCAGTCAAAAATGTTTGGAAATTGTGGCCGTTAATTGGGTGGGACAAGACGCTTGTTCACGTACGCTAGATTTTAAGTAGGTTGTGATTGATCAAGGAAAACTGGCGTGGGATTTGCGTGCGCACTGTTTTATAAATCTGAATATTTTTGTGTGTGCACATGCACTGTGTTTCGTTCATACGCAACAGTGTGAATTCTACGCACACTTTTATATATGAGACCCCAGATCCGTTCCCAGGCCTTTATTTGCCCAGCAGGTCTGCTTGTTCCCAACAAGCAATGGCGCTTGACTAGGAGACCGATATGTGAGCTAAGAAGGTAAAAGACATAATGAATGTCAGCCACAGAGCACTATGTTCACCAGAAGCCGGAGGCTGTCGGAAATAAATGGGGAGGCCATTGCATGTGTCCAGGCATGGTAAGAGATCACAGTTATTCAATATTTTCTGATTTTTATTAAGGCAAAATGAGCACACTGTTCTCCTTGCCAGAGTAATGTGGCATGCTCAGTCACGAAGAAGAACAGAGCTGCGGTCACTCTCCGTCAAGTGCTGCAGCATCATTTGAGTTGTTCACTCTCCCGGCATGTCTGACACGCCGGTGCATACTGGAGCCACTGAGGCGAAAATAAATGAGGATTAATTGTTTACTGCAGGTACAGAGGGCACACATTTGGGCCTCCCTACGAGCATCCATATGCCGGTAAAATCTGTCCCATTTGTTCTGGGACCAACACCTTAAGCATGCTGTATGGACTGCAGCCATAGCAAAATCGTAAATTAACTTGCTTGGGGTGGAGAAGGATTCCCTGGCCAGTGGGCACACACGCCACTCTACTTAACCACGCTGATGTTGGAGCACGTACACTTACCAGGCTGTTGGGAACATCTCCATGGCAGGACCCATAGCATTACAGAATACGACACCATGTTTTTACTGTACAGGTGGAAAATACTACTGTACACTCTCCATTGTACTGTTTGTGTGTCCTTGGAGCGATTGGTTAGTGACTGTTCAAAGATAGATGGCCTAGGTCTTATGAAACACAACGATGTATTTTATTGTGCCATGTGTCCAGCACTGTACATCATTCTAATATATCAACAGTATGTGTGTAACTGCTCCGGTCGTGGACAAATACGGCTTGGGCTGTGGCAGATTTGGTGAAATGATGAATGATTAGTTCCCTTTATGAAGGCCACTGGAGCATCTGAGTCTTGCTGGGCCAATATATTAAAGTTATAGTAATTCATTCTAGAGCTGTTGCTTAGTTGAAATTCAAATAAAAACAAAAACACACATCCCTTCAGTGCCATGGGGTGCTTCCTCAGAAGCGTTGCCACACACAACACAAGGTTATTGTTGTCGAGAGCGATCTGCCCGTTTACTGAGCCAGGGCTGTGTAGCGGTACCATGTTCTTTTTTCAGCACGCACAGTGCATGGTAAACTAGCAGACTGTGAGAGATATTTGATGAATTTGACCTTAAATGGCCTTTAAGTTAAGTCAACAGATGATGGGATATGTAAGTCTATTTCTATACCAGTCTCTTGATAGTCGTCATCTCATAGTGATGATGTCACTACACAAAATAATGTTGTCTGTGCAAACGATTTCCCGTATTTCCCTCCTGTTGATTTAAATGTTTCATCAACACTTATGAACAGTTTCTCAATTAGTTCAATTAGTTTTAAACAGTATATGAGAAAGAGCTTTAAGGATGACCAGATGACTGCATCATGAATTATACAGATTCAGTGCCATTATGTACAAACACACTGACCACCATTTCCATATTTAACATGATGTATACTTGATCTGTGCTGTGTAAACATAATTGAATAAGATGGTATCAGTGATAACACTGATACCATTTAGCTCTGCTCATAAAATATTTAACGGCACAGACTCTTTGAGTTCTGCATGATCAAGTAATGCTGCCCTTTGCATTCACATCAAAAGCACTCATTACAGATACTATAGGCTGATCATTTTGTATAAGGCTGTGGTAAATCCTATAGGGCTCCCAGATGTGCAATATCTGCACAATATATTGTAAAATACATGCATATACGGTAGTTACAAGTACACAACCTGAAGTAAGAACCAGTCATTTTTGTCTGCTTTTATTGTTATTTATAGATCCAATGCACAGAAATATGGTTGTGTGTGTGTGATTGTATTGTGATTTTAAAATGGTTTTAAATTCTCTGCAACACTCTCTAAAGGTAAAATTAAAAGAAAATTCTCAATTATTGCCAACTCCTCATTCAAACAGAGATGGAAACAATGAAGTCTGATTCAGTAGGACAAGAAAGATCGACCAACTTGAGCTCACTGATATTTTACCTTCTCATTAATATTGGGCTACTGTATTGGTTTGAAGCCTCACCACTCCATTGGGGACATCAGTATTCATGCTGTAGCTTACAATTCAATTAACTCAGCCTGCATGTACACACACACACACACTTATATTTGAATGCACCCATTGACACTATGGTATTCCCACTGAGCCATTCTGCAAATGAACTTCCGTTTTTACGTATATACTGTATGTGTTTGTATATCCTTCTGTACTATACTGTGTGGTACACCATATTGTTTGTGTTTACTTCAGATTATTTCAGTAAGGACTCAAATCAAATGCATGGATAATTCAGCTTAGTAATGAACACCCTTAAGTAATGATATATTTAACTTTGAATCAAACCATGTTTTTTTTTGTTCTGCCAAAATAATAGAGCTGTGTTGTAGAGAAGCCAACACCAGTACATCCCCTGTAACGTACAGTAGCTGTGAAGTTCCTATATGCAAGTGTGTGCATGTCTGTGTGTGTGTAGGCCTACTGCTGAGTATGGTATGGCTCCATATCAGTCAACTCGGCTGAAATTGTTCGTCTGTGAGATTAAAGATCAATGATTGGGGTGTGGTGGACTGCCAAATCCAAGTTCTGCCTGTTCAGCTGTCTGGATACTGTGAGGGTGAAGGAGCAGCATGCTAAAATGATAAAGGCCAGGGGTTATGCAAAGCTACTTCTCTGCACTGGGTTGTCTCATTTGCCATATCATACTGTACCATTACCAAAAGGCCCGCTTCCCTTTAATAAGGTACAGTATAGCCAGCCAAACTAATAAGATCATTTTTTTAATCTAATTCTGCAAATATCTTATCACAGTCCACTAGTTGTCCTTCCTCTGTGTTCACTGAAAATATAATCAAGCATTTCTGCACATCCCTTGCTCTGTAAACAAAGTGGCACAGACCACACCACATAACGCTATCCCAACTGCAGTGTGTTTTTAATCTGTGGGGCGGAGGTTCCTATAAGCATGGTTGCTTTGCTGCTGTCCTGTAACTTGCAACAAGCATTGTGATGCACTTAATATGATATTAAGCAAATTAATTTGATTTGCTGTCATGTTATATCATGATGACATGTATATTATTAAAACAATTACCTCACATTCACACATTCATTCGATGGTGGTCTCAGCTCTACCCACTGAGCCACTGGCGACCGTAATGTTTTGATTCCGTTCACATATCAACAATATTTCTGCAGCATCACTGTCTCCACCTTTAATATATTGTGTTTATCTATCTTACTTTTATTTCACCACCACCCTTATGAAAAATATACTGTAATAAAGTACTTAGCAACGCATGATGACAGAAATATAACCTTTTATGCCGATTAGATTCTTTGAACGTCTACCTCACCAACCAGAAGGGAATAACATGTTTGAGTGTGTATGTAGGCTTGTGCTGCTACACCGTATAGTGATGATTCTCTCCTATTTGATGGCAAGGCTAAGTAATGGTAGCCTCCAGCTTCACAGCAGTGATGACATATGATCAATGGGCCTGTAATTAGTCAATTATCAGATCATCCACTCATAAACATTTTCTAGTGGTTATTTCTCCTCTAATCTTCCTGGAAGACCATATAATGAATGTTAGCTCGGCATGTTAGCCTAGGCCGTTAACAGGATTCATTCAGCATGTTTACCCAACTTACAGTATTGCCTTGACTGTTTTTTAGAACCCTGACCAAGGCACACCAACACATGGTAACCAGACATCTAGGGTTACGACACTTATCAAGAGGTCCTCTTTGACAGGATCGGAGGCTCTGATATTTAATGACAATGATGGTACACATGAAATACAGCAGTTTTCTAATATATCAATGAATATGGCAAAATGGATAAAAGTATTAAAAATAACAATATAACATGACAATAGAGGACAATTTGTGCAGATATTTGCTGCTGAAAATGTGTTTACTTTGACGCAAATGATAAGGAATGGCCTGTATCCGTTCTGACGTCAATTCTAATTAATGAGATTCTCCAGCAGTTTTCATGAGAAAAATTATTCAGTATTGTTTGTGTTTCTGAATGTGAAGAGGATGAATTAGGGCTGTCAATCACTCTAACAAGTTTACATTTATACTTTGTATGTAAACAAACCAGCTAAAGATAAGAGTTATGCCGAGGGCTGTTTCTGTCGGGATCTGGCTATCTAAAACCCCCTTGAGCAAAAACATGATTAAACCCTTTGAAGACATGGTCACTCAACTAGACAGCTGCATATGAGGGCACAACACAGGAAAACCTTCTGAACGTGGCATGTCAGAAAAAAAACATACATGTTAAACATATGTGGTCTGTCCAGAGCAAACAGAATAGAGCCTACTCAAATTCAACATGGCATTTATTCCTTTTGTTAAAATATTGGCCAGCAACTTGGCCAGGTCTCTGGAAAAAGAGATTTTACTCTCAGCGAGACTACTGTACCTGCTTAAATAAAGGTTAAATAAAGATACTTTACTGTACAGTATAAGAGCTATACTAATAGTTCAGTCATTATTACCAGTAGCATGTTTAGTGGGCTTTAATGAACTCCATCATTCTCACATCCAAGGGAGCTGTGATTTACATGTCACTCCTAGACAATAACCATTTGTAAACTGAGCAATTACTGTACTTCAATCTCTATGAATATATTCATTGTAACTCGTTTTTTGATGTGATGAAAACCAGAGTCAAAGCACCCCATTATAATATAACTCACACAGCAAGAAAAGCACGTGCCTTCCTTTATTAACAGGTGACATTCTTTCAAAACGGTTCTTTAGAGTAAGGCATTTACCCACATGTGCTGGAGGAGCTACTCAATACTGTGGTGGAAGTGATGAAAGGGATAATACAATTCTATTTCTCCTTATGTTTGCCCACAAATGGACTTTTCAGGCTAGGCTGATATTAAATGAAAAACTTGGTGCTAAAGAAATAATATTTTCTGTCACAATTAATATGCTTTTTACAATTAAATACAACTACTATTACTATGTAGCTCTTGAAAGGATCTTGCAATGTGTCGTGGGTACAGTAGACTATGCCACCCAAATGTCAAGCCTCTCCAAATGTGTGCTCTTATCGTAATCTCTTATCAAATCGATGTCTGGTGTGATATCAGAGAGCATTTCCCTGTAATGTCAACCCTGTCAACATTTATAGCCCAACGTTAGTACAGTAGATCCCCAACGTTTCTGTTGCCTTTGGCTGAGCTTTCACGGACAGCCCTTTGACTCTGTGGTTCGTGGGCCATGTGGCTTGAACAGCTAACCGGCAGAGATTGCACCAGTGACCAGTGATGTGGGGAATAGCGTCTTGACAGCGATCAGCTGTGGAGGAGCTTCTGAGTAATGCTCCATTTTGCCTGGGCAGGTGCTGTGTAGATCCCCACTCAGCTGGCACCAACAATAGCTGGCGTTCCCCATTTTTGTCGTGTTTTGTTGTATAGCCAATGCCTGGCAGCAGATTCACAGCAGCCTTGCTCTTAATTGGCTAAGACGTTTGCCTCTTTTTCAATTACTTCCGATGCATACAGTCAGAGGACATGGCACTGCACTGCCACTAGCGTTTGATTTGACTGGCTCCCCAGCACAGGGGAGAAGAGAGACTCTTTGAGGCTAAAGACATGCTCCAGCCTGACATTTCCTTATTTAGATGGCTTTGTGTCAGTGTTAATTATTGCGGTTTTGCCCTCAGTGCTAAATACAAAGCAAAGAAGCAATAATGTGGTGCCAAGTGCTGCAGCTCCTTTCCTCGCTCGTGACGGCCAAGAGCACAGAACACTTCATCCCCTCAAAAACTGTTTAATAGAAAACCAGGTCGGCATACTGAAAGTGCTCTTAAGATGGTAAGAAAGCACTTTTTTTTTTTGTCAGTCCATTGTTACTAAAAACATCTTAAGACAATATTTAGACTGTATAAAACATTCCACATTTGTTCAGTTCACTGACTACAATAATGATTCCTTTGTTGTGTCACCATGAATAGGTTTTGCAGGAATTGTGAGTTTCAGCAGATTGTTAGCAGTTTTCCCTAGTGGAAGGAATACAATAAAAATGTCTGGCTTTTCCCAAAACAGTTTCTTTACTTTTAATGGTTAAATGAACCGTGAATATGATGCTCAATTTTTTTACCACCCTGCCATTTGTACGTAATTTGTATCAAAACTATAATAATTTAACATGTAACATTTACAGATCGATGCATTATATATCCACCTACTGTTCACTGCCTAATTTAGTGTCTTAGTGTGTAGTGTCTAAACTGGACATCACGTTGCAGGTTATTGTTCACAGGAGATCTGCCAATGCACAGCTTGTATGAGTAGAAGGCCAGCTCTACTGCAAACTGTTCCGAAGACCTTTCCAATGTATATGAGTCCCTGTCACCTTTTAGTGCAACACTTTTGAAAGCACTAAATCACATCATCTCCATGTGATCCTAGATGTCACATGAGGCTCACAGAGGTAAATGCGTATTCTGCTTTAATTGAGCCACACAATTGCACAAGGGTACTCCATGAATCAGTTTCTCTCTCTCTCACTTATACACACACGCACACACACTTAAGGAACTTCAGAGCTGCTGCGTGTTACAGGGGATGTACTGATGTTTGCTTCTCTACAACAACACACAGGCTATTGCTTTGGCAGAACAAAGACAACAAACTACAAAAAAACTACATTGTTTGATTCCAAGTTAAATATATAATTTTTTTAAGGGTGTTCATTGATAAGCAGAATTATCCATACATTTGATTTGAGTCCTTATGAAAAGGGCTAAATAAGCTCTGTTTAACTGTATTAAGGACAAAAGGAACTATATAGAATAATTAACACTATTATTCAGTTTCCATGTGTGTTGTTTGTTAAGACAAATTGTGGAAGACATGACTGCCAAGCTATTGAGCTACACTTTACTGGTTTACCTTAACCTATCCCAATTGCTATGGATCTAAAATACAGCTACAGTGTAGGTTGGAGGGAGGGGTACTACTGCTGTTTGAATACATGTGCCTTGGCCAATTAGCCTAGACTATTGCTCTCATATCAATTCTTTTCTCTGAATTTATAATCTGGAAACCCTGTTGGTATTGGTGTTTTCATAGCCAGCCTGCTGGCGGTCCAATCAGGGTGGGTTAGTGAGTTGACGTTGAAGTCAAGCATGTTTTCAAATGGTGGTAGAGCTAGATGAGGCAATACAAACAAATGTTGAACGCTGCTCCAATAGTTTACATAATAAATGTGACTGACTTTGACATTCATGACGCGAGCGAGCGGCAGCAACAAAATCAGAACTAAGAACTCAGAACTTTTGCTAAACTCTACACACTAACCACAGAACTTTACTCAAAACCACCAAAACACTATAGATCTCTTGCAAAAGCGAATTATTCTAGCAAAACTGTACAACCTCAATCAAATAAAGCAAAGTTCTCAGTCGCTATGGTTAATTTCTCAGAATTGAAATTCTCAAAGCTACTTTTCAACCTCTTCCCTTCTGCTATGTCTTACTGTATTTTTACAGTATTCTTTTTTTTATATGACATTGTCAACAAATTACAATATAGTGCGTAAAAGCGTAAATGTTAATTCTGTTCACGGGATGTTTTGTGATGCTGTACAAATTGTTTCAAGAAATGGCATAACTGGTTTGCAAATGGTATTGTAAGAATGAGTCAAAAATTGACCAAAGCGACAGAGAAAAACCGTAATACAACAAAAGACTTCCGGGCTCCCCTTCCCCTTCCTTCATCCTCTCTCACTGCTATACTTGGCTTCCAGTGTCCAATGTTTACCTGTGGTCTATTTATAGTGTTCAAGCTCTGGTTTGTAAGCGAATTAATGATCTACTATAACAGTGCTTTCACTGTGTCAATGTGGACAGGCAATTGGTAAAAGAGTGTAATGGAGGCCAATGTTTACAGCTCAAAGTGTTATTAACTTTGAAACTGAGTGTATAAAAGTGAACTGTGTTTACAGTTTTGCAAAAAGTGTGATATATATTTTTAACTGAGTAGAATTGATCAGTACAATTAGTAAATGTATTGATCAAGTGTCTGCTTTATAACTGCCCAATCGTAACCTATTTAACCAGTTGAATTGCTGCAAGCCTATAGTTGTGCATGCACAGTAGAAGTAATAACCTGTGGGGAAACATTTTTAAACCTTATTTTGTGTAAAACTCACCAAATGTTTTAAGTAGTTTTATTTTGTATTTTTGATCATATTTGACTCGCCATTGTAGCATGCAGTTTATATGTCCCGGTGGCCATTTAAAGAGCAGTTAGATCTCTCTCCCATTTCATTTAGATATGGTCTAATAGCTGCCCTGAGGTGCTACTGTACCAATATGGCTACCAAGTGGACAGACAGCACCTCCAGTATAGCTGGTGCGCTTGTAGCCCAAAGCAATAGGGGTCCTTTATGGTTCAGCAGACAGAAATAGCCCAGGCTGTCACCCAGTTGCATAGGACAGGTGGGTTAAGGGCTTACTGTTTTTTATCTTGCACTGAATGGGTCTCATGGGGTCAGTCTCTGAGTATCAAATGGCTCTTGCTAATCTCTATTCAGTGTCTCCGCCACTATTGTATGAGCCATGCCTTTTTAGAAGCCTTACAAATGTTCTTAATATTGAAGATTGATATTTCTTTTTGTAAGTCTAATGCAGATTTCTGAAGACTTAAAATGTTTTGCCCTTTAAAATTGTAACTTGCATGGCTGGTTCGCGGGTTGAGAAAAATGCCACTGAATCTCAGTCAAGAATAAATAGTCAATATAAGTATTTTATTTGAAATTAAGCTATTTATATTTGGAGGTATGGCTCTGTTCTGTGAGGTCCCTGCCCATTCATGCACATACAAGGAAAGCCTTTCAATGCGCGTACATGAAAGCCCTAAACAGGAGAGCAGCAAAAATATAGGGTATAGGGTACAGAACAGAGCAAGCCTCAATTACAACACCTTGAATTGCTCTCCCTGTTTAGGGCTTTCATGTACGCGCATTGATAAACATTTTAAATTTTTTAAATAAATTGTCAGACTAAGTTTAATATATACTTTATCTACTGAAACACTGTCATAAGCTTTCTGTTAAAGGCTTGCCGAATTGCTGTGATAAGGCTAATCAGGATCACCTTCTCTTCCTCTCCTTCAAACACACGTGTGCACGAGCGTGGACACATACAGTATGGGAGGATGCTGTGTGCTCATGCCCTCCCTGGTTGTCAATAATATGCGTAATGTACATCTATCACACTTTCTCTTGCCTACATCTGGCAATGTAATCAATGTATTATCCTAAAGTCGCAGTCATGAAAAGAGCTGTTCAGGAAATGTGCTTCAATGCTTTCTTTTTAATCTCCTCAAAAGGTACACTGGATCATCCACACAAGGAAAGAAACCCACAATTCCTTGAGATGCATCATTCAGCCATTCATGATACAAACTCAGTTTGTTATGCCTTTAGTTTGTTTTGCCTATAAGTTATGCCTATATAAATTTAACAATCATTTTCATATAATGGGATTAATGTCAATAAATATCCTATGAGTTTTGTGACTTTGGTAATGAAGTCATATATTTGTCAACGTTATATCTAGCCTGTAGGAAATAACGTGGTAAAAATACATGGGACAAAAATATTTAATATTTAACTATTTGATGCAACTGGGAACAGTTACAGACAGTAGGTTTACGTGTCATGCTCAGGGACAATTCAACACTTATTCAGGAGATAGCAGGTTTCGAACCAGCAACTTCTCAATCACCTGTCACCATACCACACCAACAGACAACACCAGACTGAATGAGTGACATGGGTTAGGAAGCTGTGGCTTGTGTTTGGCCTAGTCTATACCCAGAAAGAAGGCTAAGACTTAGGGCTGGTTCATAGTCTAGGCAAGCTGCGCGGACACGGACGCATCAAGGTACGCAAGGAGGGTTCGATGCGTACTTGCATAGCAAAATGTGCTGTCCTCATTTCTGTAACGGAATGCATCAGCCCATCAGCAGACACAAAAATATGAGCGTAGCACTTTCGTTTGCGCTTGTGTCTGCATAGCTTGCGTAGAATATGACCCGCCCTTACTGTACCTCCACCTGGTGAGAGAAGAAATACTGGGTTGTAACGTCTCCTCAGACGGGTATGGCTTTACTTCTGTTACTGCCACTGTAGCTACAGAATTGGCTTCTTTTTAACCCATTATATAATTTAGTTTACATTTTTCATGTTACATATTTGTGTCACTTGTATTACAAATTAGATTCATAATGCTATACAATTATTATTATTATTATTATTATTATTATTATTATTATTATTATTATTATTATTAAATTATTTGCAATACAAATATTATTATTATAATTATTATATAATTATTATTTTTATTATTATTAATAATATATACACAGTGGATATACTATACTATGTCTTTCACTTTTTTATGTTGGGCAACTTTGTCCTTTTAAAGTGATTAATAACTACATTTTTCTTTCTTTGTGCAACACACATTGCCTTCTTGAAATGAATGAAAGCAATTAAAGTGAAAGTCTTTGCTTTGCTGTCCTCATTTGTCCATTTAACTTTGTTTTTGCCCTTGATGGCACTTGAGCACTTTTGAAATGCCTTGTCACAAAACAAATTTCTTATGAATTCCACCAACAAGCATTGTCACAGTAATTAGTACAAATCCATGTGGCTCGCTATTTTGCTCTCATCTTCACTTATCTAAGTGCCAAAATGAAACCCTGGGAGAACTAATTTTGCCACCATTAGCCAGGATCAAATAGTACTCTTGTGGATATGGGATATCACAGTTATGGATGTGTTCAGCACGACAGTATACGCTGATGCTCTTCTGACTTCCTCACATCCTGACTGGCACCAGGGAAAAGGACTGGTCATCTAACATCTAGTGGCTGAGCTGATAACATCAAAGATGCTATCGAATCTCCACATTTGGGCTCAATAGTAGATTGTTAAACACTAGTACTGGCAAGTGCATTGCTTATTTTTCCCAGGTTCAACAATGTACCATAAATCATAAAGTTTAAATGCTCCGCATTTGTGTCATTAAAGTCCAGCACGGCCAAGACAGAAATGTAAAATATCACTATCCTTATTAGGTTTGCTGAACTGGAACTGAGCGCTCACACTCATAGAGAATGACAAGCAACCATCTGGCCTTCCTTCTCCCCAAGCTTATACAGTAACTGAATTCTGAAATATTAATCTTTAGAAAGAGGGCTTTTGGTGCTAAAGCAGTGAGCTTTCCCTTGTGTGGTCACTCGGGGGTTTTAATTAATTGGCAAGCGGATGCCATCACTCAACATTCATCTTGGTTTTTATAGAAAAAGGTGCACTTTGTGTGTGTGTGCGTGTGTGTGTGTGTGTGTGAGAGAGAATCCTATAACAGTTATGTTACATTGATGTTCATGGTTGTGTACTGTCCAAATTGTTGGACAGACTATTGCTTTTTGTTGTTTTTTGTAATTGTTATTTTGTTATGCTTTGGCAACATTGACTTTGAACTTTCATGCCAATAAAGCGAAATGAGATTGAATTAAATCGAGAGAGGTGCTATGGATGAAACGGAAGAGGTGAGTTATAACTGGTAAGGATGAATACAAATCGAAACACTAAACACAGGGTGAAAGCAGAAACTTCATGGCTAGAGCTTATCCCCCCCAGTAAAGGGTCTCAAGATACTGGATCCAGGTAGATGTTAGATCCCCTCTCCTTGGGGCACTGTCCTTGCCTGTGACCTTATTCTTTATGACATCCCAGCTAGCTGGAAAATGGCATCGGCTCTGGGCAGATATTAGCGTCATATGATATGAGCTCCAACACTTTCAGTAGACTAACCATTGAAACTTCTGTATTGACAGTAATTAGGCTATAATATTGAACAATGTTTTCTCAGACGTGTTGTTGTTATGAATGTATTTCGGGCGAGAATGTCTAATATCTATGGATACAGATCAATGTTTGCCGCTGTTGAAATATCATGCGCGCATAAGCGGCGTGAGGTGATCACAAAGCTGCGTTCAACTCGGTTTAATTGCAGTTGCGTTCGAACACAGACCTCTGGCAGTTGTGAACTGAACGCCAGGCTACAGGCACAGTGAAGAGCGCTGACCTGTGGGTTGCACAACATGTTAACAAAGCGATCGTTTTTGCTGCTGTTTAGCTAGGCCTACAAATAGCCTACAGTCATGGCCGTACCCACATCAGCACAGTCTGTACCTCTATATTCTTTACAAGGTATCTAATACAATAATTGCTGAAAAATTACACTACTTTGCACAAACAGCAGCTGAATCTGTTTAAGTGTGGACTGAGAGAGTTTTCACATAGTGAAATAGCTTCTGTTTGTAGCCATTCATCCCCAGAGATGATCATCTCATGATCTCAGGAGTAGCACCTGTCTTTATGGTTGTACAATTTACGATACTTTAACCCATTCTGTCCCTGTGTCCATTTATTGGAAGGGATTATGGACATTGCATGTTTCTTAGTATCAGAAAATGACATTTCAATAATATAACATTTTAATATTGCTTAATTAATAATTGACTGGACAGTGGTTATCAAATCAGGGTCAATTCAAACTTCTACTTACAGGCCTTGGTAGGAGAAACAGCCAGCAAACTCACAATACAGCTATGGCACACAGCCATGAGCAATGAGTGAACTACTTCATGTTACAAATAGCCTTATGAATTGGTGTATTATTTGGTGTACAACAGCCAACTATTTGTGTGATTTGAAATAGCTAAAAAAGACAGATTATTCCCTTTAGAGTAGTCTAATGCAAAAATAAATAGGCCTACATTTTAGTGCTCTTCGACGCCCAATTCACGAAGAATCCCCCACATATACAATTCCAATTTAAACACTGGGCTCAGGTATTTCTTTTTCGCATTCCAGACATTTCTGTCATGTGGTTTACACAAGCACAGAAGTGTGTGATATTTAGTGTTAAGGAGAACTGTTGGTGTATAACGCCTTATGTATAAGACACACAAACACACAAGACATTGGAACAAGGAGGGAGGTTACATGTAAGGACTTCAAGGAGCAGCCAAGCCAAGCAGGCAAGGACATACTAGAAACAAAGAGAAACCAAGCAGGGGAAGTAGATCATTGGATGAAATACAAAAATCAACATAAACTTAAAGAACAGGTAAGTTAAGTGAACAGAAGCAGCTGGAACCAACGACCTAATCAACGAGGAAGTATCAGAATGGGCAGGAGCACAAGGAACAGAGGTACATGAATACAAAACGAGGAGAAAACAAACCCCAGACTGTGATGTGATGCATGTGATCTTTATGCCATGTAGTTGAGGAAATAAGAAATTATTGCAAAAGGAAGAACTTAAAGTGAAAATGAATTGCTCTACAGTTTAGCTACAACCCTATGGTAAATATGAGACACTTAGTAGTTCTGTTCCAGAAAAGCTTTTATCAGCTGAATTTCAAAAAGCGTATTTGTAAATTTTACAAAAGGTTAGAATTGTGAATAGAGTGCAGCTCGTAACCATTCATAAAAAGGTGAACACTGTGCCTCTCCAAAAAGCAGCTCATTCCTCAAAGTCATTTGCAATTCATCTTTTTCTGCACCATGTTTGATATACGTGGCTGCGTGGCCGCATGCCTGCCAGTCCACCAGTCCATCATCAAACTGTCATGGCTCCTGCTGCTGGTTGCCCTCTCCTTTTATCAGAGTGAAACGGCAAATCGTCCAAAGCAAACGATGAGGGAGCATTACTCTGCCAGCTGTGGTTGGAGATGGGCCCGTGTGGACCCCTTCTTTAAGTAGAAATCATAAGCAGAGTTTGGATCAAATACAAATGGTGACAAAGAGGAAACAGGATGAAAGAATTCATAGCAGCGGGAGATTTACAGAATGGAAATATAGCAATAAAGGGCTATATTATGTGTGTTTGTGTGTGTGTGTTTATATGCACAGTATATACAGGACATACTGTATCTATATACTGTATCTTTGCACCCACTGAGTGACACACACCCCTCAACGGACATGGCGGTCACCCAACCTGCCAGTATTAAAGGTCCTTCAGAGGCAGCCAGTGTACTGTACCACTAGCTGTGACCGCGATGAAGCCTTTCATTAGCCATCCCTCTGGAACGACAGACACGTCCACACCGGCTAGAAAGACTGGGCAACAGACTGCAAATAGCTAGCGCAGACAGCTGAGCTTTTTAACAGTCATTAACACAACAGCATTTGCGTTAACGGTGACACGACATGCTATTATAATGATGCAGCGCTTGTCCGTCCAGCAAAAGGTCCCCTTGTAGCACAGAGTACGCATGGCTATAATGATCGGAGGAGTATGACCACAGTCGGTGTTTTAGCACACAATCTGGGGAGAGGGCAGATGGGAAATGGCACTTCCAACCAAGGGCTTAGACATTATAGGGCCGTGGGGATGATGGACTAGCACTCTGACATGGTTCTGCCTGGTGGTTTTATAGCCCTCTTGGACCTACAGTACCGCCTTAAAGTTTAGATTGATTACACCACTGCTTCTCAAAGTAAGGGTTTTGGGGACCTAAAAGGCGTTGCAAGTTGTTTTATTTATTTTTAGGTTTTGGGATGGTAGCATTGGGATGGGGGCAGGGGGTGTAGTAGCATGGCTACACCAGACTGTTGCTCTCAGATCTCAGTTTCACTTAGATGATGAGATTATAGTCTGGACTCACTTTAGCATTTGTACTGACACCTGGATGGTGGAGCGATCAGCGCCCATGGGGGTCAAGCTTGTGTTTCTAAATGGTGGAGCTAGATGAAGCAATACGAACTGTAGCAACGCTATATGGTTAAAGGCTGTCCAATACCAATACAACACACAAAAGTTGGCAACAACTGTGAACACTTCCCAATGGAATGTCTAGACCATATTCAAAAAGTGAAATTTTGGTCTGGTTACACCAGACTATGGAGGAAGACGGGGTTGTGAGGTAATTTTAAAATATTGAACATTTTCATCATATTTCGCTGAAATGCAACTGGATAACTGATATTGTTTTTGGTGTGTGTGTGTGTGTGGGGGGTGGGGGGGCTACTTTGGACAAGGATGTGGGTTCACAAGCTATGTTCAAAGTTCAAAAATGGCTCTTCAAAAATAAGTAAAATAATTATGAATACAAGGTCATATTTTCTCATAAGTAAAATCTGCCAATGGAACAAGTGAAAATTAGCCTGTAAGATTTCTCGAAATAAGATATCTGGATAGATGAGCTCTTGTTAGGTAATTGTGTCTTATTTTAAGTGTAGTTACTATTTTTACTAGTACTAATACTGTACTTTATAAGATTTAGATTTTTTGTGTATAACCCACTGTAGGTAGTGGCCATGGTGGGTTTACATGGTTAATGGTTTGATGAGCTACAAACCATAGCTGTGTGCAGAACCCCACACACACGCACACAGAATCTGTTGACGCTAACGTGACCATTCTGCCAACACGTCGTCTTTAATGCTGCATCGCGTGTGTAATACAGTGTAATACAGGGCCTCTGCCAGAACAGAGAAGATTAAACAGCACACCCAGATTTATTAGGAGAGTTTAATAGAATAGAGATGAGCAGATGAGAGATTTAAATAAATTAACCTTCAGTGAATTCCCTAAGGCCAAGGGGGACGAGCAGGAATTCTCTGCTTGTCACTGATCTAATGAATACTGATGACATGGTGCTTGGGTGAGGTCTGTCTCAGCTCCATTGAGAAGTAAACCTGAGGTTACCACAGGAGATGAGCGCCTTGTGAAATCCTGACATCATTTTCTGCTTTCTGGTGTTTTTCTGTGGAAATTGATGGTTTGACCTTGTTGTTTTGGAAATGTGTTTTGGCCGTCGTCCAGTTGGGAGGAAATAGTTGTGACTTTAACAAAAGACAACTCTAGTTGTTGTTGTTGTTGATGTATTGTTTATTTTATGTTCACACTTGTGGTTAAGACAACCAACGAATGAATGAATTAAACAAAATACCGGTAGATCATATTCATGGAAAATATGACTGTAAATGTTAGTGTCTGGTGAATGTAATGCGCGTGCACATCATACACACATAACATAGTGTGTTGATACTGTGTTAACATCATTTTCAAATGTAAACATTTCATTTGGGAGTAATGTTCAGTTGGATTGTGTTGCCCATGCCTTATGCCAGATTTGTTATTTTTTAGATAAAATGAATAAAACACTTTATTCAAAACTACACATTCATTTGTAAAAAACAGTTTTGTTACTGACACATGCATGGTTTAAATACTTTAGTCTTGTGTTTGAACCTGCTCTGTTAATGAATCGAAAACACTTTTAGCATTAGTCTTTTAGTCAATGATATAGTATAGGTTTTTCAGATATATTGTTATAAAGTACATGCATATATTGATCAAACACAACAGGTGTACTGATGAAAAAATATATTTCTTTCCACAATGTAAAATCAGACAATACATTCATATATTTCCAAAGGTTACATTTGCACTGAACATGTCAGTAGAACAGAATAGAAAATAATATAAATATAATATAGTACATACAGTACTGTTATTACAGCAAAATTAATTAAATGAATTGCAAATAAAATTAAAGCCTTCGTCTACTTAGATCTGGTCTCTCACAAGACAGTGTGGAAAGAATCTTGTTGGATGTCGAGTCCATCCTTGCACAGACCCAGGATCAGCTTGGATTTGACAAAAAGTGTATTATCTTACTTTTAGCTTGCAATAGCTGACCATACCTTTTACAGTAAACACATGCTCACCTGATGGATGGGTTTGATCATTTGTTTATAGTTGTGGTATTTTGGAAGGCAGTGCTTTGAAATAAGTGAATTGTGTTAGATTTCTGTGTCTAATGTAGATTATGTGTTTAGTATTTTAGAAATCACCGTGTAATGTTTTGCAAAAGGTGGGAAGCTTAGACTGTGCTTATAGTGGAGTAGAGTGGAAGGTTTCGGTTGTAAACAATCGAAAAACTATAACATGCACAGGTGTGGGCCTGAGTGAGTGTGTATGTTCCGTACATTGTGTGTGTGTGTGTGTGTGTGTGTGTGTGTGTGTGTGTGTGTGTGCGCGTGCGTGTGGCAACTCACCATCTTCTAGTGTGAGCGCAGGAGGCGGCAAAATAGCTGGTTCTGTTGCTGCTAACAGTAACCACAAAAGCCACTTCAAGCCAGTGTAATGGGCAGCAGATATAGTAGTTGTCAACATGGGATGCCATATCACGTATAGCATATGTATTGTACCTACTTGGCTGCATAGAGTTCTTACAGTTCAGGTAGCCAGGTCTGCAGTATTCTGAGGGCTGCAGGCAGAGTTTGCAAATACAAGCCTTCTTTTCTTCACAGTGAATTAGGTGCATGTACAGGTCATAATAATTAGCCCCTGGTTTGTAAGTAAGTTATTATGACAAAAGGGAAATGTAGTGGCTTAGGTGGACCAAGAGGGAACTGTTTTTGTAATTAATTTAACTCTGTCACTAATCTGTCTTCATTAGCTGTGATGATGAAGCCCTGGAAGCACCTGGAAAAGCTAAAGCTGCTCACACTAGCATCAGCCCAGACGTTTCAGTTTTAGCTTCTTTTTCAAATCAATTATTGTATTTTATTGTTTAAGTGGTTTTGTGATTCACAACTCTGAAAAAGCGTGTGACAATGACGAAGCCTTGTGTGAAGGTTTAGCACTGATAATGGCTTTATGTGCTAATAAATGAGCGGTATAGTTACTTTTTCAGTGTGTGCCGTACTTGTGCTGTGCCTGTGCTTGTTGAACAGGCACGGGCGTTTCATATCTCCACCAGAGGCAGATGTTGTGTGGGTAGACTGAGAAGCCTTTGATGCATGTTCTTTCACAGGTCCTCATTGGCCTCAACACTCAATAAATAGCCCAGTGTGCTGAGAGTTGGATGAAGGCTGTCTGTCTGCTTCTGTTTGTACGTACATCTGGAGCCTGAAGGCCTGATTCATTGGAGGATTTGACGCACTATATTTTTCTGAATGTCTCTGAAGAAACCTTTTTCCTTCAGATGCCAAAACTGTTTTCGAAGTGCGGCTGGTTTCCTCTTATCCTCCCCCACCCAGTATTTACTCCCATGAGAGGTGGGGAAAATAATATGAAAAGTTAGAAATAACATGTTGTTTTTCACATTTGTTATTTATCTCTTTTATTTTACTGTAATTCTATTGGTTTATATTTGTGCAACCCCATGTGAAAATACTTCATCCGTTTGGATGAATTGCTGCTTTTGGTGACATTGGCGAAACCACCGAGGTGGCAAGGGGTGGTAGGTGACCTGCCAACCTAGATGTCGGAAGTATTTTCTGGAATATTTGGACTGAAGGAGGGAACGCCCGGTGCACCTTGGCAGCCGCTCCTCCTTTAGTGTTATTCTGTGTTAATATACCAAATCAGTTGTAGTATTTTTGTTTTGTTTTATGAAGTTAAGTTAAATATTTTTTAAAGATTTACAGTCATTATTTTCTTTCCCCTGACTACTCTACAACAACTCGAAGAACGACGTCCTTTTGACCAACGGCTGAGCTGGTACGGTACCATACTAGCTTACATTGCCACCGGTATTACGGTACCATCGATGCGATTGATTGACATCACCCATCTGGCGACATCAAAACCGGAGGGCATGTGATTTACTGGAACTTAGGTTACTGGGACATATTTTTGATTTATTGGCACTTCCACTCATTTAAAATTCACTGGACATTTACGGTTCTGCAACCTCTTGGACAGAGGATTGTAAAAAGTCATATCCCTCCGCCACTAACTGCCTACCATCCATTGTCTCGCATTACCTTATCTTCGCCCATTTCATCTCCACTGAAAAATTCCTTTGTTAAGCTCCAGCTACTAAATTCAAGGTTATTTTAAAATCCGTCCAGTTCTGTTTTCCCACTCTTTAATTATTCGTCGGCCGAGATATATTCACCTTGGGACTCGCCGAAAATGTACACGATGTTTAAGTATTCCATCAGGCAGTTGCTCAATTTCAGAAATCATACTACATACATACAAATCATACTACATACATACAACCTGCATTGCAGCCATGAAAGAACTTACACTTCTACGCCGACCCCGCTACATTCACAGAAGCTCCCGCAGAAGGTTTGACTATCACCAGCCTAGCCACTCTACTGCATCCATTCCTTCCATCTGGACCACTGTCGCACGTCAGAACAGTGTCGCTCTCGGCACCTGTAGAAGGGCAGATCTCGGCAAATCAAGCAGTTCAGAAAACGTGGAGTGGATTCCAGTGTGCGCCGGCCTATGCAAAGATGAATTAATTCAACAACAACAATGTTTAAAATTCAACTTTTCAACACTCAGTCCCTCACTAATAAATCATCCCTCATCGAAGAACACACCAGAGACAAGGGATTAGACTTAATGTGCTTAACAGAAACATGGCATCAGCCAGAGGTCTACTCAGCAATAAACGAAGCCTGTCCTCCTGGTTACAACTACCTGAAGAAGACCCGCAGCACTGGTCGTGGAGGTGCCCTAGCTGTAATACACAGACAGAATGTGGAGTGTATTCCCCTCTCTGCCTACATTGTCTTCATTTGAATGTCTTGGATTTAAATGCAAACCCCCCTCTAACGTGACAATGCTCTTCATCTATCGCCCTCCCAAGCCAAACTCAGTTTTCATCTCAGACATGCATGACCTTCTCTCAACACTCTACCACTTCTTCTAATGTCATCATACTTGGGGATCTCAATATTCATTTGGATACCCCCTCCTGCCACTTTGCAGACGAGTTTTTACAACTACTGGACTGTCTTAATCTTCAACAACATATTGACACCCCCACACACTCCAGGGGGCACATACTGGACCTGGTAATAACGAACTTTGCCCCCTTACTAACCTTTTGGTATATGATCTGGGTGTGTCTGATCACAAGACCATTTCACTGGAACTGCCATTCCCCTCATCT
>JAODLL010038331.1:0-21573 GCA_026546735.1 Forbesichthys agassizii
ATAGTGCATTATAGTGCATATCTCTGACCATCCATGTTAAAAAGTCAACTAGTAAAAGTCAGCAAATACAGTCAAAAGTCGCTCAAGTCAATAGTCCCTCAGGTCAAAAGTCAGTCAGCAGCTGTTCAAATCAAAAGTCGGTCAGGTTAAAGGTCGCTCAGGTCAGCAGCCAGTCAAGTCAAAAGGTCAACAGCGTGCTGATGTCAAAAGGTCAACAGCGTGCTCTCACCGTTGTCGAAGTAGATGACAGTGGAGTTCCGTGAGACACTGGGGTCAAAGTTGGCCATCAGGGGAGCTATGTATTGTGTGGCTGTTAGCATGCGGTGGACCACGTCACCCGTGTATATGAACCCTGTGAAGGAAAACACACTTCACATGGGAACAATACAGCACACAACACACATATTTACAGTATATTGTGTAGTAATATATACACTACAGCATATAGTTATATACAGCTCTGGGAACAGTTATGAGATCACCAGCATTTTTTCTGGTTATACTCATATATATGTTTTTATTTATATTTAATAGATTTATATGTTTTTATTTATAGAATGTTTATAATATTATAATGTTCTTCTATTTATTTGCATTTACAGTATATGCATACTATTATATATTTCTTAAATGTGCAGTGGTCTCTTATTAATCTGTGTTAAGGTGCAGTACAGATCAAGTATTTAGCTATGACCAAACATAAATCAACCTGAAGCACTCCAGGAGAGCGAGTGGTGTTATGAACATGAAAGACTGTCGCTCTAGTGATGCATCATTCAATGGCAAGCAGGTTACATAGCATAGTTGTCATGACAAACGTTTAAAGTTCAAATATAGTGTAAGTACCTTAAATTCGTGTTGGAAAATGAATTTGATATTTGGAATAAATTACCGAATTCTCAATAAGACCTTAGTAAAAGCCAGATGATTGACATTTGTAATCACAGTATTCGTGGAAATTCGAATACCAAAATCCTGATCCAAGACACTTTACAGGGTGGTCTGATCAATACCTTTACAGAAACTGTTCCTGGGCTTTTGGATGGACATGGAACCCTAACACGGACACCCCAAGCTCAGGTCCAGTAGGACTTAGTATGCAGGAGTCATTTGATCAGAAGACTCAAATTTATTTTAATATCCATTTTTGGATTACATTGTGGGCAAGTAATGTACTGCTAACAAATCTATTTGAACTCCAGATAATACCCGGCTCCAAAGCATACACGGGAAATACTCCCTAATGTTGACGGTCAAGCTGACACAGAAATATAGAGGAAGGAGGCTGCACTAATTAAAACTGTGTGGTCAGAATTTGGCAGCCTGCCCAGACCGGAGAAAATTTCAGCAGGGCAGGTGTGGCAGACATACAGAACTTTTTTGATTGGTTAAACTCTGATGGAAAAACAATATAAGAAGGACATGTTGTTATGCAGAAAGATAACTGTACTTTTCATGTTGAGTGGATACCCTGTCCAATTTTTGTAAACCTGCTTTTACTTTTCTACAGCAGAAGAACAACTTGAATTGTAAGTGTTACTTTCTTTAATAAAAGATAGAGCCTTCTGTCAAAAAACCTCTGAACCTCTGCAACGGTCTATTTCTTCTTAGAATAGGAGACAGGCGGCTACCGCGTTAAGGGTAAGACTTAGGGTTTAGGTCCTCACCACGCTCGAAAACACTGAAAAGATTCATGGGCTGTCCAGTTTCTAGTAGTAATGCTATGTTTTTGAAATAAGGAAGTAATGGGTCATCTGCTGTAAACAGAAAAGTGAATCGAATAGCTTATGTTGAAGCAAAATAGCTGGGCAAATTAATTAAAAACCGCAACTGGTGGTGTGATGGTCGAAAGCAGGATTCTTTACGGAGCTTTGCTGGGCGCCCAGTATAAAACTTCCAACAATAGCTACTGTACATACAAATATTGTGTATAGTATTGAATTCAATTATTTAAAGTATTTTTAACATTCTGGGGTAAATGGGGTAAATGGTATCAGTCTGTAATTATAAACGCCACCTACAGGTCTGTGAATATATATACTGTATTTATATTTATATATTTATATATATATATATATATATATATATATATATACACAATATGTGTGTGTGTGTGTGTGTCTGGCTTTACACATTAATCATGGAAGAACCGCAAAGAGATTGTGTTATTGTGTTAACTTGGCAATTTATACGTCACCTCATCAGGGTATATTAATACATCTTTCTGCTAAAATAACAAAGGTACTGCTCTTTTCTAGGGCTGTCCCGAATACCATTTTACAGGTTTCGAATACTTGCTGGTATTTCCGAACGAGTATTTGAAAACTCTTTTTATTTTTAAAACACCATTAAAAACACTCAACTATAATTAAGAAGTATAACAGAAGTAATCTTCGATTTCTAGCTCCAGTGAGCACACATGTAAACATAGCCATGTGCTCAAAATGGACACTTTGATTGACATGTATTACCCAATATGAATGTATGTTGAATGAATAGCCTCACTCTCTTCTTACAAACAGAGCCAATTATAACACATTGTGTTGATGACAGTGTAAGGCAGGCAATTACAGGTCAACATGTGGGTTTATATGGAGAGAGAAGGGATTAATGGGAAAACATGCATGCATGTGAAAAAACAAATACTCAAATCCCAATATTTAAATCGAATACATACACAACGAACGAGTACCCGAATAATCGAATATTTGGGGCCAGCCCTAGTCTTTTATGTCTTGAATTAAGGTGTGTGTGTGTGTGCGTGCGTGCGTGTTGGGAGGTGGAGGCTTTAAATATAATAGTACACTGGCAATTATTTACATTTTAGGTTAAGGTCAGCAAACACATATATATGCAAAATGTTACTGCATTAGCAAACATCCCACCCACCCAGAACCATTTATCAGGTAGCCAGCTCAATTTATAGGTTAGGTAGGTTAACGTTTAGCATCTATTTTATCAGGGCACTATAGCGCTAAATAAATGCTGCACTCTTATAGATGTGTCATTAGATGTGCACTTCCAATGAGATGTCCTGCCAGACTAGTGCACGGTACCGTACAGCAGGGAGCTTATTGTCCTTTTCTCAAACCAGAAAACACTAAAGTTATGGTGGATTAAAAGCTTGTAGGAGGCAGCTAAACTGAACGTGAACATTGACAAACACACGGCTTGAAGGTGCAGTAAGATAGCCGAAGATAAGCATTCGCCTTTACTACCGGTACTGGCTACGTACCGTATGTAGCTGTTGCAGCTGTTTAATGCGTATTAACGCCATAATAGCAGTACAACCAGTGGATCTCATGTTGTCAACAGTATTTCTTGCCTAAAGAAGTTGATGCCTCTCTGTAGAGAGCTGTTTGCCAAGGTAGACTAATTTGGCAAGAAGCACATTGCAATATTATGAGAGAATCAATGTCATAGAAAGTCCCACTACAAGCTACAAAAAGATGTGGGACATTAGCAACAGTAACCGATGGGGGTGGGTTTTAAAGCCTGAGTGGATAAAGCTGTTGGTTAACAGCCATGAGCAGGAAAGCCAGTTTGTAGAAGAGAGCAAAGACAAAATGTGTGTGTAGTCTAGCTAGCTAAAGAACGGGCTGGCGGTGACAGAGCTGTGTGTCCATTGGTGCCCTACTGTGTCTGTCTGTCTGTGATCAATGTCCTTAGCTTTACTCATGCTTAGCCAACACACACACACACACACAGACAGCTAGACACAGACACACAGACACACAAACCATGTACAGACACACTTCAGCACCTTAATCGGTGGCAAACACAATGCAGCTAATCGGAGGGCCTGATGTAAATCTGACAGCCTCTCGATACACTAAAGAGCAGCGAGCCGAGGGCCAATCAGTGAGATCGGCTCATTGATTATGTACATCACGTGCACGCGCAGAAAGACTGGACCGAATTCAGGAGGAGGCAAAAGAGAAATAAGGCAAGGAGGACGTGATGGAGAGAGGAGGCAACAGAAGGGGTTAGGAGGAGGTTAGTTGGAAAGGACAACCGAAGACACTTTTAAAAAGCTGGTTTGTTTATATGGAAGGAAAACATTCCCATCTTCCATTGCACAAGAGCGTTCTTTTATTGGACATTCTGTTTAGTCTATTGTTCCGTCTTACTATGCTGTGTTTACTGTGCATCCATGGAGGTCTCAAGCAGCTGCACTGGTCCTGGAAGACATTTTACCAACTATTTTGTAATTTACTGTAACATAGGGCTATTCCATCGCACAGAAATAACGCAGGCAGGTCAAATTAATTATCCAAATGTTACAATGCTTCATTTACTTGACATCCCCGGATTGCGTGAAGAAATTATCTTATGTGTTTTTGTTGTTGTGTTTTTAGCTGAACTTCAGGCTAGAGAAAAACCTACTACCTCAGTTGATTTAAGCGACACAATGTATGATGTACTGTATGTGGGTTGGCAGGGTTGGCGTCGAGCCAGCGGGGCTTTTGATAGACGCAAAGTGCTTGACAGCGGGCAGCTAGCACAAGCAGCTACCTCGGGCAGCTAGCGCGAGCAGCAAGGAGACATTTGACGAAAAAACATTGTTGTATTAAGCTTACAATCGCTGAGTCCACCTTTAACACGCTGTGTAACCCCCCTCCCCCCCCTGCTCCTTGTGTAATAGTAATACTTAGAGCTGTGATGAAACCCTCCGCTACAGTCATGTAAAGTATGTAAAACATGTCCAGTGATGTCATGTTCCATGCGCAGAAAGCATGGATGTATAGAACACACACACACACACACACACACACACACATGTAACCAGACACACTATTTGAATGATTCTCCAGTGCATTAATTAAATGGCTGGTCTCTCCTAAACGTCCACAAACCTCATTACATGCCCTCCTATAGCCCAGGAGCCAGGAGCAGTGTCTACTACAGTCTAATATGCTGGCTCAGCTCCAGGTAACAATAGTAGAGTCCGACAGGAGGGGGCACTTACCACCAGTTGCCACGGTGATTTCGCGCAGGAAATGTCCATAAAAAGGGAAATCAAATGAGAGGTTAACTCTCTGTGAGGGGAGAGAGAGAGAGAGAGAGAGAGAGAGAGAGAGACCAACATGAGATAATGCTGTGAGACGAGACTATAACCAATGAAGGCATGTGAAACATAAACACCAATATAATATTCTCTCGTCTAGTCCAAGTCATTAAGGGTTTCATAAAGAAAACTAGAAGATTGGACGTAATTATATACACAGTATACAGATAAAGCTGAGAAATAGAACATTTGTATGCAAAGCCTAGATTCAAGCGGATGAGGAATGATCCACTCTAATGCAATTAATACCCAAATGTGGTGCTGGTCCATTCTGTTCCATTCATTGGGTTATTCATCCCACATTGGGTACAAAATGCACTTTCACACACCCTACAAACGTGTTCTCCAACACCCCTGGAGTATATAATCTGCAAACATTTTATAAATATATATATATATATGTTATAAACATGGGACATGAACACAGACAACATTACAGGGTTTATGAAACAAACATATCATTAAATACATTCTCGGTTACGAGTGGCAAATTGCTTTTCCACCTAACCGCAGAGCACTGACTGTGCATCACATTAAGGCACCCCGGAGGAACATTACACTCCAACAAGGTTGAAGGCTGTTACACCTTCTCTGGCAGAACCAAGCTTCAGTTTGACTTTGCCTCGAAAACCAGTCTGGAGAGCCTGGAAATATCGTTGTGTTTCAGGCCGGTGAACCTTGTGTGTGGTCACTCAGCATCGTACTGTTTAGCTACGGGTGTGGTTTAGGTATGATGAAGGCAACTTGATAACCGACAATGGCGGGTCCTACAGAGGTTACCATAGTAGCCTAGATGATGCAATATATCATCAGTAGAATTTATCAGAAGAGAAAAGGCTTTTATTAATGGAAAATATGGTTTCACTCTTCTCCAAACTTTTCTACTGCAAGAACAACAAGAAGCTTTGCAGGTTCACATGTTTGTCCAGTCACCTGCCAAGTAGTTTTTTAAGCGCCTGCCCTTTCAAAACAGTTTGAGTGGACAGCTCCTCATATGGATGTGTCAGGCAGACACAGATATCTGGCATGTCAGGTTAGTGTAACATGAGCCCAGGGTAAACAAGAGAAGGGAGAGCGATCCTGTAGCACAGCGCACTCGTCTGGGCAGCCCCAAGTAGCTCCTCTGCATCCCAGCGCTATGAACCCCGACATGGGCTGACTATTGCAACACCACAACGCACGTCTCAGTGACACACACTTGTTGTCCGTCTGTCTGGCTTCACATCCCGTCTGGGTGCAGCCGTGTTTAACGGCAGGGTCATTCCAGAACGCTTGCCAACTTTTGAGCTCAAATCAAAACAAATTCCCTCGGAAGCTCTGCCCCACAAACATTTCACACACCTTGCGAAGCCAAGCGGCTTTGTTGTTGTGAGCGGTGTTCACCATTTTGTTTGTGTTACTATTTACGGAGCCAGGGCGGTGTAGAAGTACCAGATCACTGTTTCAACACAGAGAATGGCAAGCTAGTGGAATGTGAGGGAAAGTGTATTAGCTTACAATTAGCTTACAATTAGCGTACAATAGCTGACTGTACCTTTAAGTGGCTACAGGTCATGTGAGGGAGCATCAAACAGTGACTGCTGCCTGTTTCTCACACTAGACACTGCAGGTCTCAGCGGCCTTTCAATCTCACAATAAAATTGCCCGCGCCCGATCTGCCCTGCCTCTGCGAGCAGTGGCCTACATAGAGAACTTATTGATCTCCCAGACAAGACTGGTGGCTGCTGGCTGGCTGCGAACAATAGCCTGCCTCACTCAGTATGCTTCCATCCATCACTGCCTCGCTGAGGGTATCGGAGCAGAATGCACAATGTGGAGCTCCTTTTGGGTCATTGTTCGGCCTGGGTGCATGGTTCAGTGGGTGATGACCTCATCAGTATGCGCCTCACACTGACTGAGGCACCCACTTAAGTGGGCAGGAGAACTTCTAAACTTGCACTCTTTTCTAACCTGCAGAGTACTTAATATCTAACCCCCCCCAAATTCCTGCAGAGCCAGGAGTCCTTCCTAGCTGGCTATCTCTCTTAGCCTCGTGATGCCATCCTGATCTCACCAGCTACGCTTTGACTTTGCTGGTGAGCGTCGCTGTGGACAGGCTTCAAGTTTCATGCACTTGGGTCCAACTACTGGTCCATTCAGTAGTAGGTCTATTAACATTGAACAAATGGTCTCATTTACTATATTCAGCATATTGATAATCTGTACAGTACCCAACAGCGAGTATCTTAACCAATCACATCTAACAGTGAGTATCTTAAAAAATCACACAGCTTGTCTTACCGCCGCCTGTCTGTGCGTGTTGGAGAGGATCCCATGTATTTTCACCTTCCCCTTGTCCATCTGGTCGATGTTCACCCACAGCTCCTTGCTCATGGGCTCCGTAGGGCCGTAGGTCTTAGAGGTGTAGTAGTTGTGGTCCGTGTCCTCCTGCCGGGGCGCAAAGGTCAAAGTTCAGTGGTCAAAGTTCAGCGGACCAGTATCATGGCGTAACACATCTGTATGGCAGACACGTGCTGTATTGTACAGAATAGATGAAGAGCAGGACACAAGACATCTGGATGGACACTGGACATGCCTCCTCACTGAGCGGCTCGGTTCAGGCCCATGCCATATGCCAAGCCACATGGGGCCACTGGCGATTCCCATTAAAATCAGGCCTATCTGGTCAGCTCAGCATGTGGCAAAGCATCCTCCCGTGTGGAACGTTCTGCCTGCTCCATTGGATTACTGGATGGTTCGCAGAGAGTCCCTGTTGTCCCTGTGTGAATCCACACGTGAAATCCAACCACCTGCTAAGTATTTGTCAGGTGGTTGAATTGGGTTAGTGTAGTAGTGGCCTTGTGTTTAGCTTAACGTATTCATAATTAGGCACAGTCACCATTAGCCTTGTGTCACCAGACCCAACATTCACTTTATTAGTTATTATTTGTCACTCCCACTGGTCGCTGATTGGCTCACCATGGCTGTGTGAACACTAAAGCCAACAAGTTTCCAGACTGTATCATAGCTCAGTCCTGTTATTTGGAGTTAACAACCCAAAAAACACAATATAGGGTGCAGTTAATATTTAGGCAGATGACATTTGCACCCAGGTGCATATAATGGCAGTTTGTACCCATGTGTCCGTGGCCAATAAATACCCAAGTGCAAATGCGCAAGCTAATTGCACCCCAATACTATTTGCAGCAGCCTACATTTAGTTTGAATATACATGGTAAACACCCTATCTATGAATTGGTGAGGCAATTGTTTGGTTTGGCACCTGCAACCGTTGAGGCACACAGCTATCGACTGCTCCTTACACACACACAGTAAATGCTAATGCTAGCCTGTAACTGTAGGAAGCAGAATTGCTCCATACACAGTAAATGCTAATGCTAATGCTAATGATAGCCTGTAACTGTAAGAAGCAGAACTGCTCCATACACACTTAATGCTAATGCTAATGCTAATTATAGCCTGTAACGGTAAGAAGCAGAACTGCTCCATACACAGAAAATGCTAATGCTAATGCTAATGATAGCCTGTAACTGTAAGAAGCAGAACGGCTCCATACACAGTTAATGCTAATGCTAATGCTAATGATAGCCTGTAACTGTAAGAAGCAGAACTGCTCCATACACAGTAAATGCTAATGATAATGCTAATGCTAACTCTCCCCTCTTTCCCTGCTTGCAGCCTTGCCTGATGTCTGAACATGTCAGGGGGCTTCAGGTTGAAATGCTTGTGATATTGAGTGAGAGCTAACCCACGTGCTGGTACGCGTTGCTATAAATAAGCTCCACTGAGCCCCTCTGGGTGTTCGCTGGAGCTTTGAGACAAACACCAATTAGAGCACGGTCATGTATCGCTAAACGGATGAAGCATCGCTGACTCGCTGAGGACTGTGGAGCCGCGCACCCCCCTCTCATCCCAGAATGCCCTCCTTCCCCTCGTGGACAATATTTCAATCTGCAGTGTGTGACAAGGAGATAATTGTCAAGGCTCAGCAGAAGCTCTGTGGGTGGGCAGGGGACGGGGGGGAGGTGGGGCTCACGGCAATGAAGCAGGTTTTACTTTTGATTCATTTGTTGATTTGGAAACAAACATTGTGCACAAAAAAAAAGATCCATCACAGCATTTCGGCAGCGACGACGCGTCCCGCGTCTGGGAGACAAACAAACCCCTGCAGGCATTGCCAAGTCAGCACACTCCTCTGTCGGCTGGAAAGGAGCGCTCCCTGCTAAATGCCAGACGGCCCAGGCGGGCTGCGTCTTAATCAGCACAAGATGGAGTTTTAGTTTTGAGGAAGGCCTGTAGGGCCTCCTCGAGAGGTGATGAGAGTGGGGCGGGCAGCTGCCTGCTCTTGCCAACCCCCTACCCTCTCCAGATTCCCGGGGAAGAGTTTGTGGGCAAGACGCCATCATCCAGATGGGGCCTCTAGGAGGAGCTGTAGAGCACAAAGGAACTTCTGAGAACAAAGAGCAAAGAAGAATAAGAACCTGAAGATTTTGGCAGCCTAATATCCCCAGCTGAACCTCACATACTGTAAAGGCAAAACTGCCCACTGACGCTGAGCGAGAAATAGGCTCTGAGATGAAGACATCAGCGGAAATAGTGCCAGTAACCTTGCCAGGAAAAGTGGCAGACAGATCTCATGCCCCAGTGCCATCTGTCCATCATAAACAACTACACTTCTAGACAGCACATGCCTACACCAGCTAGACAGTGGAGAAAACACACAGTGTTGTTTTCTCAAAGCTTTGACTCTGAGGTAACAATATTTCAGCTCTTCGTTGTCAGAGTCAGAGTCGTCTTAATGAATATATTTAATGAAAGCATGGCCATAGGGAAGACGCATACAGCATGCTATGTAAGTTAATTCTGCCTGGATGAGGCAGCAGATGAGGCAGATATGTATACTGTGACAGAAGGGAGCAGGGTGTCTTTAGAACAACAAGGACTTTACATAAATACAAAGTGTCTGTTTGCAGCAGTACTCACTAAGGAAACAAGAGGATATGAGCTACAGTAAAGACACACACCAGAGTGGGTTACATGTTAAGATAAAGAGGGAAAGATCAAGTTCTCACATGAGGAGGCCATAGGTCATCCGGTGACATACATATCTAACATACAGTAAGCTGTCATAAGGCTATATAAGATGTACTGGTAAAACACTGGAAATCAATAAATTCTCCAACAGATAAGTGAACAGTGATATTGCTAGTAGTAGAGTAGAAAATAAATGTAAGTACCTCTAGAAAAGCATTTTATGTAGTAGTCCTAGTCTATCCTATATTCTGCTGCCTGCCACATAAATAAAGTCCTAATTTCTGAATAGTTCCATCTTCCAGGAAATCCTGACAAACTGTATTTACTGCTGACTGCCATCTTGAGATTATTGAGGGCATCCCACTTTTATGAATTTAAAAAAGTTAAACGAATGTGTGATTGGATCAAGACATCTGTGCAAAGCAAGTCTGAAATGGAAATAAGTATGTGAATTAATGCTACAAAATCTTGAGATATGCATACACAAATATAAGCGTTAACACACGGAAACTCACACATTGGCAAAGCTTATAAGCACCTTTAGATACATGCTATCATTCATTATCACTGAGAGCTGTGTGAATTCATTTAATTTAAAGACTTTTTATTTCTATTAGGTGATGTGAAAAGGGACATGGATTGTAATTGCTTCACGTCTAATTGACTATGACTGTTAGATTCAGGGTTTTCAATTATTGTGGTGCTGTAATTGAACGGAGGACATTGTGTTTAAATGTTGTATGTGGATGTTTTAAACTGCCCTCTTGTCCAGGTGGCTCTTGGAAAAGAGATTTTAATCTCAATTAGTCTTTTCACCTGGTTAAATAAAGGTGTATATCACAGCTACCATCATCGGCTGATACCGCTATGAGTGTGTGTGGGGTAACAGTACCATGTCAACAGGTACTCTGGTTCTTAGTAGACATGGTGGAATTCAAGATAAACCCTTGTGTTTTAGAACAAAAGGAATTCACAGATAAACATTTAATTATGCATAAACAGAAATGCTGCCACATAGGTATATTATTAAGGACTCAGAGTGGGTCTTGTGAATTCCAACAGCGAGCTTTCTGATGAGTGTAAGAGAACGACGGGCATATGTGTGTGTTGCATAATTCAGGAGTACAAAGCAATAAAGCATAGCAATGTAATGCTCAGAGAATAAAGACATTCCGCAGCTTACTCGCTTTGTTTGTCAGTGTGTGTGTGTGTGTGTGTGTGCAGTGATGGAAAGCCTATGAATCTTCTGAAGTCTGAAGTACTGCCGTACCACTAGCATGCAGGACCTCCAAAGCAAAGCAACACTCATCATCTGTGTGTGAGGAACCAGGCAGGAATGCGTCGTGTACAGAGATACATCATACTGCAAATGATGGTGGCTAGTTACCATGCAGCAGAAAGGATCTGAATCATTCTCCTGGAGCGACCATCTCAGGGTAACTAACTGGGAAGCTGCACAGTGGAGAGGGCATGATCACCCACTAGCCTGGCATAACACGCTTTGCTTTCTAATGTGTGAAAATAACTAACAGTGTTGTGCTGACATAATGTTTCATGTGCCTGCCTGCAATGTGAACAAGCTGCTCTTGACAAGTAGTATCCTTCTTATTCCCACGCAAGTCATAATGTCAGTCTGATAGAACCTCATAATAAACTCAAGCAGATAGCAGACAGTGCTGTCACTCACAAGCCATGCCCCGTGGCTTGTCCAGGCTGGTCCCGGCTTGGCTTTACGAGTCAAACGTGTGATATGCAGCATGGCATACTAGAGAGCTGTGGAGAGACGTTGTTTATAGCCTTTATAAGCAGCATTTTAATAGTTTTATAGTAGTATAGTATTACCAAAACATCTGGCAACACTAACCAATATGGCAACAGGTTCTTCAGCAGGGTTTAAACATCTGGTAAAGCCTCAACTAGGGAGCTGTTTTACCTCCACAGTATGAAACACTGTATATCTGACCTTCATCTCCCTGTTTCAACAGTGGTTTGGGGTTGAAGGGGGTGTGAAGCTAGGTAATGATACGGTGGTGAGTGACAGGGCCACTCTTTTGTATATAAATTACACATTGAGCCTTAGGAAGCAGATTATATACTGTACATTGGGCCTAATACACAAACGTGTTAGCGTCCATTTTTAGGCGTAATTTCATCACACTTTGCGGGTAAAAAGATGGCTGTGTACTGTTCGTACAAACATGCACGCACATGGCTAAAACATAATTGTGCCTGCTGAAGAAACACACAGGATTGCAAGTTGCACTTACCTATTCATGCATATGCATTCATGGGAGTGTCGTTCAAACAAATGGGAGGGGGTTGTGCAAGGAGAGAGTGGTTACCTATTCTGTTATATGAATGAATGTAAGAAAACTGCCATGCAAAGCGAAAGTCGGTTTTGCGGTGAAAATGACCTGCCTCTGAAAAGCATGTGTTATTCCAGTGAGCGCGTTTCTTTGGGGACGCATGCAGCGGCAAGATTAATCTCAGCAAGATGAAGACACAGGCTATGGAGAGACGTGCTGAAGGATTTGATTGCTTGGTGTTTGGAGTCTGCTGTTCCATTGCTTTCAAGCGCAGCAATTTACGGATATGGGCAGCTGGAGCATAGACCAGACTACTGGCCGGGGCCAAGCGCAGATTACGACATCAGTTGCAAGTTTAGTACATACAATGTAAATTCTACGGCACACAGTGCGCCCGCTAACGTATACATGAGGCCCTCTGTGTGTGTGTGTGTTTACAGCTGACAGTCAGTCTGAGGCTGGAAGTGTATGCGTGTGTGTGTGTGTGCATGTGCATGTGTGATGTGACATGATTAGAAGTCAGGTCCCTAATAAGGCGTCTGGCCAGTTACCATCATTACTGCTAAACACCTGGGCTCTGTGCTGTAACTAGGGTATCTTCACCACCCCCCCACCCCACACACACACGCACACATTTACACACACAAAAAAACACACAAACCACATACCAGTAATTAATACCAGCCCGTCCTAGAGTTCTGGTGTGTGGGGGTGGTTGGGTGTGGGTGCGTAGACATGTGCAGGCATGTGTGTATGTGGGTGGTGGGAGGCGGAGCGTGTGTGCGTGTTAATTTCCTGTCCTGGTCTCTGTTGAGCATTCCAACAGGATCCAAGCCGTGAGAAGGTAGATGGAACTAAAATATTCATCCCTGAAGTCACCAGTCCTCCTCTCTTATCGCAATGTTCACGTTAGCTCCGGGTTCAGCCTGAGATATATTTGAACAGATAGCTGTCGATTCAGCGTTTTCTTAAATTGGGTTGTTTACTGTCTGCTCTGTGCTACAGCGCAACCTGGTGGTGAGCTCTGAGATATGCATAACACAGCTGAAATAAAACTAGCTAAATTAAGGTAGACTAAGCTAAAGCAATGTAGCGCACCTCAACCTGGGAGCTGTTGTCCGTGTCCTCGGCAGATAGGAAGCGCGGCAGGAAGCCGTCGCCGGCTGGCTCCGCCTCGGGGCCTGGGTCCTGGCTGGCCCGGTTGCTGTCGGCATGCCGCGGCTCCGGCGAGAGCAGCCACCGCCTCCGCCGGCGTCCGAGCGGCATCACGTCCACCGCCCCGTCCTCGTCCACCGGCGCCCACCCCTGCCGGTGCCAGTAGGAGACCCCTGAGGAGAGAGAGCACATGGCGGGCTATCACACAACGTCCACGCAGTCACCAGGACAACGTTACAGTAGCTGTGGTTGGCTAGGTACGATAGAGAAGCGTTTAAAATTATTTTTTTATTCAAGTGTTAACAATGCTAACAGTCATTGTCTGCTGCTAGGCTACACCTCTGGTTAATACTGAAAACGTTTGGACAGCGTTTAACCAATCAGCAATGCTACAACTGTTTTGGTCCCTTCATCTAGATCTATTGCCCTTTAGAAACACTTGTCTTCAACGTCATCTCACTAACCCACCCTGATTGGTCCGCCAGCAGGGTGGGCGTGGCATGCACAGCAGCCCTAGTCCTTGATTGACACATTCCTGATTGTCCTGTGTTTCATCATTACTAGACTCTTCTCTTTTATGACTACAGCATCATGACTCTGCCCCTGTACGTATGATTAGGAGACCCCGTAGACAAACCCCCATTCATTAGGGTTTTCAGACATCACAGTCAAACCATCTAAAATAACTGCTGTTAATCAAGCAGAGCGATTAGAGCTGGACCCAAATATTCAATTATACGAGTATTTGTTTGTTGGGTATGTATTCGATTAAAAAATTGGGATTTGAGTATATGTTTAGTCACATTATCTATGCATGTTTTCCCATTAATCCCTACTGTCTCCATATAAACCCACATGTTGAAATGTAAATGCCTGCCCTACACTGTGTCAGCAACACAATTGATTGCAATTGGCTCTGTTAGTAACAAGACAGGGAGGCTATTCATTCAACACACACACTTATTGGCTAATACAGAAGGAAACAAAGATTATTAACTTCTTAATTATAGTGGAGTGTTTTTAATGTTTTTCTTTGAGAAAGAGTATTCGAATACTCGTTCGGAAATACCATCAAGTATAGGAAACCTGTAAAATGGTATTCGGGACAGCCCTAAGAGCGATAGTTCCGGCATGCCACAAAGCCACGCCAGGTTACGCTTAATCTCAATCATCAGCTGATTGTAATAATTTTATTGCCAGAAGATCTCAGTAACCAGAATGCTCAGCTGGTCGCTGCAAAAGCTTACTATTGGCCAAACTAGTCAGGATGCTTATTTAAACGTCCTTAGCCTGTACCCGTTCTTATCGTTCCTCCGCCAGCCTTTGTACAATTCTCCACCTGAGTTAGTCAATGCCATGGTGTTGTATGCGCATGGAAGAGCAGGGAGCCAAACCTCCCAATATAAATATGTTGATGCTAACTGAATTACATTTACTGAATGTCAACACCACACCTAATAATGTGCAGCGCCATCTATACAATTGATTCTCCCTAATGAAGAGTAATACACTCGGATGTTAAACAAAACAAAAGGGAGACTGTGACCATTTGCATTTTCATGCTGCTCGAGTCAGCATAATGACACAGGAGAATAATATGATGTACTGTCAATATGGGGCACCTATGTGGAATGGTGCCATCAATCACCAACCTCCGCTTCTGAAGACTCAAGGGACTGTGCTGGTTGTCGTGGCTGGATACAGGCTTGCCCTATACGTCGGTGGGTCTCAGACAGCAAAGCCATGGCATGTATAGAATGATGGCGGCTAAGCATAAACATAGAGCCCAGTAGCCTCGTGCGACCATCCTGATCTCGTGAACTCCAATTTCCATTCGATGGATCACTCTGGAACCCCTCAATTCAAAAGCGTTTAACGTCGATTGTGAGAAAAACCACCGGCTAACCAGCGGTCCGCTAATGTTTTTCCTAAGAGAAAGACATCACCGTGTTCATCAGCTTGCCAATTGTACTACACCTGTTAAACGTTTTGATTGGGTGGGATAACGGTAGGTATAGTATCAGTCCAGTTGTGTGTAAATATGTAACGTGTTTATTGAGTCACAAAGTGTTTTACATTACAGTATAAGCTATACAACGCAGCAAAGGTAAAACAATAGTAGCCTATAGAACACAATACAGTCAAAAATAGCATCTATGACAAACGCTTTTGAATGGAGGGGTTCCGACTGATACTAGAGGTAAATACAAACTGGAGCTCATGGCGCCAAGGGTAAAATGGCGGATCTATCTGATCAAATGTTTAATGTGTGTGTGTGTGTTTATGCCCAGTCAATTGTGGTGTGGCAAAGAACAGCTGGATGACAAACACGTTCCTGCCTCTGGCTCCTCCCCCATTGTTACGCTCCATCTCTAATTGAGACGGATTGGGTTAGTGCTTCCTCTATAGACCTCCCACTTTCTCTGACGTCTGCTGGTTTTATTAAAACAGGCTAGTTGCTCTGCATGACAAGTCACACAATAGTCCCCGAATGGGGAAGTTGAAAGCAATTAAACAGCGAGAAGAGTTTTTAGAAGTGTTACTCCTCTCTCTCTCTCTCTCTCTCTCTCTCTCTCTCTCTCTCTCTCTCTCTCTCTCTCTCTCTCTCTCTCTCTCTCTCAGACAGAGGTGTAGAGCACTGAGAGCAGCACAGAAGGGGATGCGGAGGCTGACAGGTTCACTGTTTAATGAGTCTATGGAGCGCAGTAGCTCCATGGAGCGCAGTAGCTGCCCAGAGAGGAGGAGAGAGAGAGAGGGAGGGAGGGGAAAAGGCAGGGGGAGGGAGAGGGGGAGGGAGAGAGAGAGACCAGGTACAGATGCACACCACAGTGAAGACTGCAGTGGAGTTCTGAGGGATAAGCTGCCTCACAACCACATGCCTAAATGGTAACTATGGTATCACTGTACTGGTCATTATCCCCTCCACACACACGACCATCACCCCCACCGGGACCAACACAACCCGATAACAAGCTGCTAGAGGAGTTTACAATCCAATAGGAACCACATCAACTGCTGTCCTTTGTTCCCCTCGAGTGCCGTCACGGAACCTTCAACACACGGCGCAAGAATGGGCCAACAGAGCCGTGACGGGAACACGGGGGTCTGGAGCGAACTGGGGGGCATTTCCCAGCACGCCTTGATTGTGATCGACTGCCATGAGTCACAGTTGAAAAGGCTGTCTTGAGACAGAGAACGAGAGAGAGAGGGAGAGGGAGAGAGAGAGCGGCTGTATGCTGCACATCACCTTGCTGATTCACTACCCTGTCTTTTCAAGGAGAAGGCCCAGGGGCTTTTCTAAAGAACAGACCCCCTGAGGAGAGCCCACAAATCACCTGCCCCGTGGGACAAAGCTCCGCTCCGGTGTGAGTGTTCCTCAGCTTTTGTGCGAGGGGGAAAATCACTCCCGTCTATTTCTCCATTCTCTGGCTCCGCCAAAAAGCCTGAAAGCCTGCGATCGCATGCCTGTGGCCTGACTCTGGTGGTTCCCGAGGACCGGCCAATCTCCTGTCAGCATCCCTGGATCTGCAGGAACAGCAGGGGAGAGCTGTAATCCGGCCCTATGCCTGAACCTTCCAAGGACATCTAGAAGTCTCCCCCTGGTGTCTATCTGAGACATCTACAGACTACACATACGGTGTCACCGGTTGATTACTTGCATGTGTGTGTAGGTGTGAGGTTTTCTGGGTTTGAGATTTACACTTGCTCAGGAGGTGCTCAGGAGGTAACTATAACAAAACATTGCACTCTGCACTCTCTGATAGCAGTATCTGCTAAGTATCACTCTACATTATCTACTATAGTATCACTACAGTATTTGCTAACTTGTATCATCCTATTATCTGCTAGCTAGAACAATATCTGCTAACCAGTATTACATCTATAATATCTGCTAACTAGTATCATGCTACGGTAACTGCTAACTAGCTACTCACAATACAGTATCTGCTAACTATCTCACAATACAATATCTGCTAACTAGCTACTCACAATACAGTATCTGCCAACTAGCTAGTCTGTGATGTGCAGTCCATCATGCCTCGTTAGTCCTGGGTTCAGACTAGCACACTCAGTAAATGCATTCTCACGGCAAGCATGGACGTACCAATCCACACACTCAAAAACACACACATGCACTTGGACACAGTGGAAAACTATATGCCAGGAGATAATTAACAGCCAGCAGGGTTACGATGACACGTGAAGTGACAACAATGACCTTCCTGAGAGCAAGCACCTGCCTGCGTTTCTGATGTCTGTTGTCTGCCGTCTTCTCCAGTGTATGGGGAGTTGGGGAGGCATGGGGGTTTTACAGTATCACCCAAAGCAACAGGTCTGTTGATGTCCTGTTGTCTCCCATCTGCTGGGAGGTTAGGGACTGTGCGAGGGAGTAAATATCGTCACCTTCAAATAATTCTGTCTGCGCGGATATGTGCGTGTTAACTGCGCATGTACGACAGGCTGAAGCCAACCACACACGGCAATAGATGCCCTCCTAAGCTCACAAATGATTGATGATATTTTTGTCAAATTCAACAAACATCTCTGCATTTCGTTAGCTTAAAAAAAATGAACCGATACCTCTACACAGCCCTGTCTCCAAATATGAACATCAGCAAAGTGGCGAACACCGCTCGTATCAACAAAGTTGATAGTGTTTATAGACACACACGCATGCACGCACACTACTGACCACTCACACAGACATTGCTGATCTGCAGACGTACACACCCTGCTATTTATCTTTGTTTTATTTCATTAAAATACATATTATTTCTAGACTGTGGTCTCCTTTTGTCACAGGCCGTGAGCCAGGTTTGACTAAAAATATACACACAGTTTTAAGTTTGGCTTCCACACAACCTGTCCAACTCCCAGAGCACAGGTGGGCTTCCAATAAAAGCATAAATCACATTTGCTTTAAGACACACATCAGTAAATAGTTGAGTACCATAATGGCTTTCACCGCGTCAGCCGCAGACAGACAGAACTCTGTCTCCTGTGCTAGCCAGACACATATGAACATAAAACACAGGAACCATATACTTCCAGGCGTGCAGCCGGCTGCAATTATCTGGCAGACCAAAGGGTGCTCCGTTAACCTGTCAGAGCCTGCTTGCTATAGCTACGCTTACAATGGTAGAACCTTGCCTTTCAAAACAAGCACAACCTGCAGCGTCTTAAAATGACATGCCACATGGATTGATAGACACACGTCCATCCATACATCAAAACAGTTTGAACCTTAAAAAAAGACTTGCCAAATATAGGATGAACCGTCTGTCAGTTGTTTTCAATTAGCTTTCGCTGTCGCCACACCTAAACTATGGCCGTAGTTATTGGTACAACGCTGATTGGTCAGTCACAAGGATTTCAAGCTCTCCGGCGTGATTGTCACAGCGAAGTCAAGCTGACGCTGGTGAGATCAGGATGGTCTGATGAGGTAAAGTCAGTTTGGCTGCCAGCAGAACAACACAGACAGGAAGATACCTATGAAGATCACGTCCCCGAGGAGAGGTCCAGTTTCAAACTCTTGAACCAGATAGGCCTAATCCTTAACCTTTATGTCAGCAACGGCTCTGATGCATTAGAAAGGCCACAATGTCTACTTTTGAGCTGGGTTAAGATAAAATACCTGCATGAATAAACTCTATTATGCCTTATAAGGCTATATTATGATTTGCTGTCAAAGTAATAATGACTATGACTACTTTGAGAATAATAACTATTTCCTCAAAGCTGCCCTGTGTGGCCTTAAAGGTACAGTCAGCTATTGTAAGATAATTGTAAGCTAATACACTTTTTTATCAAATTCATCAAATATCTCCTCGCATTTCGCTATCTTATCGTTCTCCGTGGTGATCCATCTGGTACTTCTACACAGCCCTGGCTCCGTAAATAAGAAAATAAACGAAGTGGTGCACAACCACAATGCCGCTTGGCTTCGTAATGCGTTTCAATGTGTTTGTTTTGATTTGAGCTCGAAGTTAGCAAGCGTTCTCTAGAATGACTAACCCTGCATTCAAGGTGACATTTCCAAGTGAAGGCATGGTACCCTAACCCTGTCTGAGGTAGAAGCCATTGTCTGGATCCAGAGAGAGATGCTGACACACATTTGTAGTATATCTGAAGCATTATTCACTGAAATGTATACTGGCCATCTAAAGTACCTCTGCCAAGTGCAAGCACATTAATTAGGAGCTGGAATTTAGAGACTAATTTCATTAAACGTTTCCCCTTCATTTAATGTTTAAAGCAGCATATGCTATTATATATATGTATATTATTTATGATAAAGAACAACTGTTGACAAATTTAATATTAATCTCAAACAAACAAGTGAAAAACAATAAATATGGTTCTGCTCACTTTATAAAGTAAAATGTTGATTTCTAGATATGTACTTCATATCATTATGGGGTCATATCTACAGCACAATGGCCAAAATCAAAAAGCCACGAGAGAGAGAGAGAGAGAGAGAGAGAGAGAGAGAGAGAGAGTGAGAGAGTATGTGGGTGTGCACATTTGCCAATGACTCATCAGTAGTTGTCTGCCCACGGGTGTTGGGACCTTGGGGCAGCTCTTCGTCCTGTTAATCAGCGAGGGAGAGGCTCCTTCAACCTTCCCTCCTCCCTCCCTTCCGGTCAACACCTCTCCACTCTCCCGTATTCTCTCTGGGCTGAAGGCTGAGGGAACACTGGCTGATGCAGCTGCAGGCGTTAGACACTATGAAGTGGATTGAGCTTTGTGGTTTAGGTTTGCCGACAGCAAATTTATTTTTTGTAAGTACCTGCCCTTTACAAACTGTTTCATTGGATGGCTTCCCAGATGGAGTTGTGACAACAATTCATCTGGCATGTCAGGGGACAGTAACAATTAATCAATATCACATGAGAGGGACTGCGTTAGACTGAATATCCGCACGGCTGTGATTCGGTCATTGGTACGAGGCCGTAGGCCAAGTGCCGAAGACGTTTGTATCATATAGTCATGTACATTTGTACAATTGAAGTTAAGTAAAATATGTTGAGTCACTTGAACAGCTTATCAGAAGTGTGTTGTTTTTGAATTCAGAACAGTTTTTAGAATAACAAGTAAAAGTGGAGTGATATGCATAGTTAAAAGTCCCAGCGCGTTAGTCTGAAATATTGGCACTCATGGAATGCCTCTCGTCCAATCAAATCACTTGGTCTGAACTAACTGTTGTAAAAGACAAAATACATCAGTAAATCACCCCAGCGTCTCTCTTCATGTAAATCCGTTGCTTTCCCGCACTGTGGTCTTTCCTTACATCTGCAACCATGTGCAACATCACCCACACAAAGACACAGACACATTATTGTGAACGCAGCCTCCTTCTCCACAGTGCCATGCTAATATGTTCTTTCAGATCAGGAGAATTCCCCCCCGACAACACGTGCCTGGGTTGCAATTTGATCATTCCCAACAGTTCGGGCGGTTCTGATATCTACAGATGGACATTTGGTCATAACTTCATAACATGTGCTTGATAGAAGTTCTCATTCAGAAGACACAGATCAACAACAAACTGGGAAAATTCCTTTTTAACCAGACAACGCATTTCACAGTGTATGGAATACACACACACACACACACACGCACACACACACATACACACAAACACACGCACACACACACACAAACACACACACACACATACACACACACACACACACATACACACACACACACACACACATACACACACACACACACACACACACACACATATACACACACACACACACACACATATACACACGTATATATATACACACACATATACATACATAGCTAGCGGATGTACATACATACATATATATATATATATGTATATACACACACACACACATATATATATATATATATATATATATACACACACACATATACATACACACACACACACACATACAGTTGCAAGAAAAAGTATTTGAACCCCTTGGGATTACGTGGAGTTTTGCATGAATTGGTCATAAAATGTGCTCT
>JAODLL010038341.1:5275-21572 GCA_026546735.1 Forbesichthys agassizii
CCCCCCCCCCCCCCCCCCCCCCCCCCCCCCCCCCCCCCCCCCCCCCCCCCCCACGGGGTCAGTGGCTGTGGTGTCTGACAGCTCAAACGTTGCAAAACTCTCCTACCCTTGTCAGCATACTTTGCATAAGAGTGGGAGTGGTGAGCAGTGCCTTATTTGCATACAAGCAAACGTCACTGACAGCAACTGTTCTGAAGGCAGCTTTACAATGGGTGTAATGCTGTGCTAGTCTACATAATATATCTGGTATTTTCACCTAAGCATGTCAACTACATTGCATTGAGACCTCAAGGAACTGTCAACATGTGAGAATGCAGAATTAAATATCCACATTAAAGAATGATATCTATCCACTTTATATATAGATCTCCTAAATGACTTAATTGTTAAAAAAGATAACATCATATTTCAATATGAATCTGAAAATTTAATTTTTTCAGTATTTTCTAAATAATGTGCCTTGCTGATTAATATTCATTTTGTGTGCAGGTTTGTGCCATACATTGGAATTGTCACCATTCTGATGAATGACTACCCCAAATTCAAGGTGAGATTGCTGATTTCTGAGACCCTGTAGCATGGAGGCCAATTTATGCTTTTGCGTCAAAGCTACGCCATAACCTAGGATTAGGGCCTGACGTGCACTTCTCCAAAATGTTATAACTACCCATCCAGCGATTTGGCACGGCCAACAACTGTGCTGTGGATGCAAGTGCTTTGGATTTAGGGATTTTTATAACAACGTCCTGTATGCACATATTGTCTCCCTTTAACAATCCAGGTGGTATTATTATTATTATTATTATTATTATTATTATTATTATTATTATTATTATTATTATTCTGGCCTGAGTACACACTGTGTGAGGATCCTATTGAAACCCTAGTTGTTGTTGTTGTTGTTGGATTCGCTGGAAAGAAACATTTTTCACTTCCTTGCTTGAGTATTATTAACCTACAAGACTATAACTTTGCACATGACACAATGGGACCAATGGAATTTCCTTATTGTTCTGGCAGTGAAAAACTGTCTTTTATAAATAAAAATCAGCACAGATTGTTTCCTATGGTAAATGTTGATGTAACTGATTTGCTGGAAAGAAATATGTATAGGTTATTTAAAAACCTTTCCACTCTTATAGTTCTACTTTGGGAGCCTAAACAATGGCACTTTGTGCAGTGAGAGGGAAATAATTATTTGATCCCCTGCTGAATTTGTACGTTTGCCCACTGACAAAGAAATGATCAGTCTATAATTTTAATGGTAGGTTTATTTGAACAGTGAGAGACTCCAGAAAAATGCATGTCAAAAATGTTCTAAATTGATTTGCATCTTAATGAATATTAACAAAATAAACACTCCACCCCACTGCAAAACATGGTTAATACTTGGTGGCAAAACCCTAGTTGGCAATCGCAGGTCAGGCGGCTCCTGTAGTTGGCTACCAGGTTTGCACACATCCGAGGAGGGATTTTGTCCCACTCCTCTTTGCAGATATTCTGCAAGTCATTAAGGTTTAGATGCTGACGTTTGGCAACTCGAACCTTCAGCTCCCTCCACAGATTCTCTATGGGATTACGGTCTGGAAAATGTGCTGCTTCTCGAGCCACGCCTTTGCTGCCTTGGCCGTGTGTTTCGGGTCATTGTCATGCTGGAATACCCATCCACGACCTATTGTCAATGCCCCGACTGAAGGAAGGAGGTTCTTGCCCAAGATTTGACTGTACATGGCCCCATCCATCGGCCCTTTGATGCGGGGAGTTGTCCTGTCTCCTAAGCAGTAAAACACCCCCAAAGCATAATGACAATAACAAACTGAGATTAGGAGCAGTCCCTTTAAGAGTGTGCTCCTAATCTTAGCGCATTATCTGAATAAAAGACACTTGGGAGCCAGAAATCTTTCTGATTGAGAGAGGTTGAATACTTATTTCTCTCATTAAGCTGTAAATAAATGTATAACATTTTGGACGTGCGTTTTTCTCACTGTTCAAATTAACCTACCATTAAAATTATAGACTGATATTATCTTTGTTACTTACAAATGTACAAAATCAGCAGGGGATCAAAGAAATATTTCCCTCTCTGTATATTGGAGCTTTACATGCGCAGTCAATGCACACAGGTCTGCACGGCTGACATACCGGCATAGAAGTATATTCACTACGCCCAAATCCACAGCGTATGCCGTAGGCTCGATGCAGAAGGATAAATGGGCCTTGAAATGAGCTGTTATTGAGAGGCATTGTCAGAAGTGTCTAAGTCTGTTTTCCTCTCCCAGTATGCTGTTCTGTTCATGCTGGGTCTGTTTGTATTGGTCCATCGGGAGTGAGGAGACCCACCTGGCAAGACGATGCAAGGATCCGCCACGTCCAGGAATTCCATGCTATGCCTTTCAAAACAGAATAATGTTTGATTTTTGTCAAATACAACTGGCTTTTGTACTTTTTATTTTATTTTTTAAATGTGAAAACAGTGTTTTACATTTGAGAAACCCAAGCTTTAAAACTATTTCTGTGAGGGGAAACTAGGCTGGAGTCAGGTGGAAATCAATCTTTATGTTCTGCATTATATGAAATCAACATTTCGTAATTGTTAATTTTTCATGTTCATCGTCTTAAAAAAAGACAATGAACTTCACAGGATATGTGAAGTATTTCATGACACATGAATATGCATATTATATTAAATTTAAAATCTGTCACCCTTCAGAATGTATTAAGTTTTTTAAATCATTCACTATTTCAGCTTTTACTCAACCATGACAGTGCACTAGTTAACGGCGTACTGACTGATTTTAACATTTCTTGTAGATCAAGTGGACGTTCAGAAAGCGAGAATTTATTTGAAGGCTATGTTTGTACTGCTTGTGCTTGTTCAATGTGATATTGTACATCCGTGTGAACATTAGCAGTAATGTCTTATTCGAAACATACATTTTTAAGTTCAGTCGCTAACGAGCAATATGTGTCTTCTTGAACTCTTGAAAAACCTTTTAAGGTGGTAATATTCATTTTTGTATGTCAAGCAATGTTACAATAGTTGTATTAAATGAATGTTTCGATCCTTTTAAGTAATACTATTGTACAGTGTGACATTTACTGTCTTGTATAGAGAACCGTGGACAGAATTACAATATTAGATGGGTTGTTCTACTGATGCGTTTTTAACTCGTACCTGCCCTAGTTTAGTGCATGACGCCTAATTAAGTGGAAATATTACAATTTTGTTTTCAGTAATTTTAATATGGACAGATAGAATCATTAAACTTAACACTATTTTTGCAAAAATTAATCTATGTTGCCTTTTGAACCACTAATTTGCGCAGAATCACTAGGCCTATAGCAGGTGTGCAATTGTATATTATACTTGACATTTTTTTTCTTAAATTATAATTCTATTTTACATGAACTATTCCTATATCAGGTGTAAGACTCTTGAGCATGCACTGTAGTTTTGAATAGTAAAGCAATCGATCAGAAAATGAACATTACTGTCACTGGACAGTAAAGACAAGATATCTACAGTCAGGAAAACATTCCACAGTCACCTATATATAATATAAATAAATATAATGGCCTGTTGTCATTTTTGGACACATTGTTTTTGCCTGAATCATCTCATAATGCTGCCTGGACACTTCTGGTAAAATTGCCCGCCTGTGATTATACTCAGATTTTGTGTTCTAGAAAACCTGTAAAAATTACTTGGGCCATTATTTTAGGAAGGTATACATGAAAACAAATTGACCTCCCTGCACTATATTCTGGGCAGGACGGACCCTTGGGCACTGACCACAAAAAGAGGATAAGGTTACTGTGTTTGTGACAATAAGATGTTGAATGTGCAAAATTGGACATGGCAGGGGAATTCAGTTTGATATTGCCATGTAATTATGTATGGCTCAACTATCATCAAATGATATGTGAAACAAATCCCCTTATCCTCAATTCTGAGTTCTGACACTTAAGTCATGAACAGTGTATAAGACAGACCTTGATTTAGACATGGAGCTGTTATTTTCTTCTATTTTCATGCATATGCCAGTATTACAAAAATAGCCTATAGAGTCTAATTCTATGACAAAGTGAGGTTGACATTGCTATCATCCTCTATATTCCATAAAAGCATATAGTCACACAAATGAGGGCAACGAACTCAACTACTATAACATATAGGCTCATTTTTAAACTAACAAAAATGCTTGAACGAAACAACCTAGTTTTTACCAATTATTGTATCGGAAAGTTTACCCCTTTTTGGTGTCCTGTCCCCTCATTCTGTCCAGTGGGCTGTATTCTGGAGGAAGACATGATTGGTATTCAAGCTGAAGATTAATTATTGCCTCATTCAAATTGGCAAGGGGCAGGAAGAGGTAGAACTGCATTGTTGCTTGGGACAACAACAAGCTTGCATTTTTTTTTATAGAAACACAAATCCTCTAAATAACAAACAATTTAAATAAACAGACTGAATAAAAATATGAATGTTAATTTGGGAACTGGGGACCTTCCCAGTTTATATTGTTTAGGCCTTATAGGCTACCGTATGCTTTTATGCAAATTTACGCTACTTAAACAACATTGATTTTGCTTATTAAACCTATGGGCTACACATTATATGTATAATATTGCATTGTGAGATGATGCTGATGAAATTTGAAATATTTGCCATAGGCAGTATAGCTAAGCAGCCTGATACTCTCAAATGACATTCAAGATCAACCCCTTAGCGTCACTGAGTGTCTGCGCAAGAAAATAATTAACACGTAACATGTGCAAAACGGGCTGTCAAGTCATATTACACTGAATGTTGCACCATTTTTTCACAGAACCTCAAATCTCAACGTTCACTGGGTGAAATATCCCACAGATGCCACGATGTGTAGATAGCAATACGTCTGACATTCATAGGCAACAGCTTGGTTGAATGAGAGGTCTTCGTATAAATTTAAGCCCGTCTGTCTTAATGATAAGGTTTATGACAGAGACATCTTAAGCCAAGGCTGCAACGCGCTCAGGGGACTACCATGATGGAACCAACATTAGCACCATGAAGTGCCAAAAGAGGTGTTCTGCCTCAGCAGCTCTAAATTAGCAGTGGGAACCAACAGATCCCCCGTCCTCAGAAGGCTGAACATCGTCACGGCAGCCGCAGCGTGTTACGACTGGCCAAATGTCATGTGCCTCTTGGCAATACAACCCTGTCCGCAACAGTGAATGGGGGGGGGCGAGTCGACAACACATACCCAGCCTATACACACTCACACACACACACACTGTATCACATTGCCAAGGAGGGGGGGAGGGGACGAGGGGGTCAATTTATGTATCCCAAAGATATTTAACTCTAAGTACGCACACGATGCTTGCGGCTATAACTATTTGGCTACCGGTTTCTTCCGGAATATTTGAGTTTTTGAAGAACCAATCCGTGCGTAAAAGACGCACAATCTGAACAGCGGTGTGAATAATGGACAGATTAATCTCAACTATATACCACTTCCCAAAGTGAAAATATGTGCAGACACCATATCGCCTTAAACTAACATAAAGAGATCCCGCCCCTATCAGGAATGAATATAAAAGCCATGAGCGCTTAATACAACCAACCAGACACTTGGAATCTGCGCACTGGTGGACTGCTCGATATTCCTATATTTTGCGATGAGGGGAGTTACTTTAAACAATGTTTGCCATTGTGGTTTATTTACTTATGTATTCATATTTTCTTTCATATCCCTCACCACCTCAGTAAGTTTTGATTTGACTGAGCTAAGAAACAAAGTTGCCTCAATAAAAGTGAATCCAAGAGGGAAACTGTGGGCTACAGGTATGTTAATCTGTACTTCTCCAAACGAATAGCCGATACATTCAAGTGTCATATTGTTTCAAATTATTTATTTACCTATTATTTGTTCTGCAGGAAATTACAGGTTTCGTGTCACACTTGACTGAGAGTAACATGTATTATCCTTTTTTCGTTTCAGGGCATTTTATGGGCAAAAAGAGCGTAATGGACAGCCCATTGCTGCCTTCTACAGATGAGCTAGGCGCTGATGGCTTGGAAGTAGCGTTAGGTACGGAGCAAAATGAGCTGGGGGACCTTCTTCAGGAGATGCTGCGAGTGGCATTACAAACCCAGGTGGACACGCAAGAGAGCCGTTTAAAAAAGCAGGTGAGAAAATGTTTCACAAATATTTTCTGAAGATGATTCAGTATTGCATTTGATACAATGCACTCTTTATTTTAGGAGACAGGGTTGTTAATGAAGATTTTTGAAAACTACATCCTAAACAAGAGAAAGTGATGCATGAGAACATCTCATTCTGTAAAGGCCATTCCTCTGGTCTCAGTGGTCAAAGCAAGACATGCATTATATCTTAAATCTCCTTATAATAATAATAATAATAATAATAATAATAATAATAATTGTAATTTACAATTATCTGGCATGTTTATATTTGAAATAAATGACAAATTTGGGTTGGAATTTTCATGTTGACGATGTGTAGGCTATTATGTTGTAAATTATTTATATTTAATAAAATACGTATTTGCATGCCTGTGATCTTGGTCTTTTCTGGGATCTTCTCATTTCTTATAAGGTAACATGGATTAGGATTTATGAATTAAAATCCTTAGTTGCTGTCACTTATCATGTGAAGAAGGAAAACTTAACTTCCTTTAACTTCAATCACGTATTAATAATATGTATATAATTTGACATCACAGCTTCTGAACAAAATCATCAATGAAAAATGTATACAATTGTGGCAATGACCATACATGCATGATACGAATATTATTATCATTATGGTCAGATAAATATATATATTTAACTACAATACACATGCCTTTTGAGGCTGAAATTCATACTAATGGAAATATACATTTAAGATTACACATGACAATCATAGTACTAGCAGTATTTATTTACTGTTTATTTATTTACACATGAGAATTCTTATGGAGAAATACAGATAATAATGTTAATGGAGAAAAAATACTTCTTTAATAATGCATCCTTCACTAATATTTTTTATCAGCACAATCTGACACTCCATACCAGGGGTGGGCAATTATTTTCACTTGGGGGCCACATTGAGAATGTCAGAGAACTTTGCGAGCCACATAACCCTTTTAACCAACATGCTAAAACATTTTATAATAAAACACAAAATAGTTCAATTTGGTAACTTGCATATTTATGCATAATATAGGCTATTCCTATCCCTTTTTCATAATCAAATGAAAGAGTTCCCTTTAATTATGTTTCTTTTATGCAGCAGTAAATAAAGTAACATTCTGCAGAGAGTAATTTTATGTTTTATTATTACTTTTAAAATGTTTGATGTATGGGGCGGGCAGGGTAGCATGTCTCAATCAAAGGGAAACATCCATCCCCCGGGCTTGACTTTGCCCAGGTCAGCTCATATATTCATATATTATCACTGTACAAATATGTAGCTTACATGACATGTGTTTCCATTTTGAGTGGATTTTGTCTGCTATAAACTCAAACTTATACTTCAACATGGACAACTGTTTGGATATAATGATTTCAATATCAGTTAGACAAGGCTATGTTTGTAATGCCAGAGTATTTGCAAATAGTTAATTAACAATTTCCCCAAAATCTCACCCTTGTGTTGTGAAGTAAGATATAAGATATACTATTGCGAACTCTCTGACTCAGAAAAAAGTAGGACACACTTAAAAAGTGCATGTGCAATTCAGCAAGTGACTAGTCATTTCCATCAGCGCTTTTGAAAAGTAGATAGAGGCTTATAAAAATGAATGTATAAAAATTGTACATTCATGTGTGGGTTGGGTATACAAAGCCATTAGTGAACTTGTCAAAGCCAGTCTGGTTGGATAAATTACATATTGTAGACAAGTAGGTTTCTAGGGCATGAAAAGGGTCAGTTTGCCCTTAAAATATCTGAAGTTTTTTATTTATTTTCCGGAAGAAAATATAAAATGCATAACTGGAGAAAAAAAGGGGAGTGGGAGGTGGATTATTGACAGCACAAGACTAAAACATAATATTCCTGCATGAAATGTGTTTATGTATTTTGTAGCAATTATAAACAATTGTGATGGTAGACATAAACTGTTGCACTGTATTATTATAACTATACAGTTTAAATCATACAACAATATCATACAATCACTACTTGTTAGGTAAATACATCAAGAACATGTATTGTAATTGTCTATAGCTCTTGGTGTTTTTACACTTAAGCTTTGCTGACATAGATTCTGTTTGTTTCAACAAGCCTTATCTGTTATAAATTACCACATGAAAAATAGTTGTCAATCCTGTGGTTTGACAACACACCTTCTTGTTATAATAAATCATTATTCATGATTGTGGTAGGCATACACCTGCTTTATTTCCCCAGAAGGCAATCCCTTCTGTGAAAATATGCAGTATTTGATAATACCATTTTTAAAACATAAAATGGTTTAAAATTGCCATGCAAATTAATTCAGCAATTTTGAAGTTGTTAAATTACTTAGTCAACTATAATGCATTGCCAGTTGAGTGATTATGACTGATGTTGGTTAAATGAGAAAAGTACAATTTATTTTGTACCACTAAACAGTTAGAATAAACATGTTATTTTTCTGTCTGTGTCCAACATTAGAGTAATCTGATACTACTCTACTGATCTATCTATCTATCTATCTATCTATCTATCTATCTATCTATCTGTAACAGGTAGGCTATCTGAAGGTACCATCACTCAACAACAATATAAAACATATGCATTGATTATTATTATTTTCCATTTCTATCAAATCCATAAAATTACAGTTTTCACATTTTAAATCACTGTTAACCAAAAGTACTACTGTGTGTTGTATTGCCATTTATCATTCAATTGTCTTATTTAATAATTAGTCCATAATTTGTTAAAATATGAAAAACAAATAAAATAAAAATAATAAAAACAACATGAACCCACACTGCCACCCCCTGGCCAGACATTTACCCGTATAGAAAAATCTTGAAGTTGCAGCTGTACGCTCACAGATAATAGAAGCATTGCTTACTTTTTTTTGGTGGCGATGTCATTGTAATTTAATTATCTAGTTATATTAACATTTAACAATGTAAAACTCAAGTGATTTTTCTCTTTTCTCTTGCCTGCCCCTCGTCTACACTAGGGGCAGTGTGGGGCAGGACAGCTGAAGCCATTTTATTAGCAAAACAGAGACCCGGAGCAGGTGTATTCATATTTTGTCAAATTTGCAGCACATAAATTCTCTTCCGACCATGGGGCAGTGTGGGATTACTTCGTCTAAAACCGTCTTGGTTTTTCTTAACCTCATATTCTGGGTAAGAAAACTTACCATATTGCATCTTCAGGCCTGAGATGAATAACCTTCTTAGCATGCTAGCAATCTGCGCCATACTGATGCTCTGCGGTTGTTTTTGGACAGGCCGACACATATAGGTGTAGCCTACTGTTGCATTTCCAATAATGAAGGACTGCTTGATATTGCTAGCAGGCCAGCATATTACGAAATATACCTAAGATCAGCTGGTACGGTAATGTGATGAGTTGCGCTCATCTACAATATGACTGACGTCATTGTGTTCTGTCCCGCACAAGAACTGTTGGACTTAAATGCTCCATTGATAACACCAGTGTTCTCAAAATTATAAATAAAGGGGGATTTTCATATACGTTTTTGTGTTTGTGATATAACGCACAACACCCACTTAATAACTTGGAGTAGGAAGAAGACTTATTTGTATTTTATTACTTTAAGAATTACTTTGATTACAGGGTTAGTGGGCCTATCAATAGGCCTATATTATGATAAGTTAATAAAAATGCAATCCAGAATAAAAAAATGTACATGTTGGTAGCCAATGTCTGTAATTATATGGTTGTTGGATTTGACTCGTCTTTTATCTACATTCCCACTTTGCATTGCAGCCCAGTAATGTGTTATTGTAGCAGTATCTTATTTAACAGGTATACATTTACATAGATTTATATAAGATATTAGTTTAAGTTTTGTTTAATGTACAATTGAATTCTATTGCGAACGTGGGAATATAACTATGGTTATTTAGTTTAACAGGTTGTAGTTAATTGATGTGGCCTCCCCATTTGCCATCTCTCTGTCAAAACCTATTTAAAGACTGTTCTCTCTATGTCACTGTAGGCAGCAGCTGGGATTTTATGCTACATTGGAGCCTATGTCTTCATCACATATGATGACTACGACCACTTCTTTGAAGATGTGTACACTTTGATCCCTGCTGTCATAATAATAGCTGTCGGTACTCTGCTATTCGTCATTGGCTTGATTGGCTGTTGTGCCACAATACGTGAAAGTTCCTGTGGTCTTGCAACTGTAAGTACAGTATCTCAGCCGGATGCTTTCTGCTACTGTAAGGTGCTAAGATGGCTGCTAATATTACTGAGAGATCTCACGGGATTATGTAAATGTTACAGCAGGGGTGCCCAACCCTGGTCCTGGAGAGCCACTGCCCTACATGTTTTAGATGTCTCCCTGCTCCAACACACCTGATTCTAATGAATGGCTCTTTATCAGTCTCTGCAGAAGCCCATTGATAAGATTCAGGTGTGTTGGAGCAGGGAGACATCTAAAACATGCAGGATAGGGGCCCTCCAGGACTGGAGTTGGGCACCCCTGTGTTACAGTATATATCTAGGCTAACATTTTTCTTTTAATGCATATTTCTACTCCTTTCAGTTTGCAGTCATGCTCTTGCTGGTGTTTCTAACAGAGTGTGCAATAGTGGTGCTAGGCTACATATACAGAGCCAAGGTAAGATCTGTCAACAGCGGGCTCGCTCCGATACTTTAAATGATCGGTGTCAGTTGTTTGCTTTTCTACAGTAACCTCTTGAACAGAGCAGGTTCGTTCACCATTAGCTAACAGCATAGTGATCTGCCTTGTTAGTCACACGTGTGGAAACTATAACAGTAATGCCGTATCTCGTAGGTCTGGGATTTTGAGAGTCTGTTCTGTCACTGTCCCAATGGAACATTCTATACCGTTTCCCCAGCAACCAGTGGTAGTGTACAAATTACGTGAATATAAAATGCCACGAGTGACGAGTCGATCTGTTTCAGGTGGAAGATGAGGTGAATCACTCCATTCAGAAGGTTTACAATGAGTACAATGGCACCAACACTGACGCCCCGAGCCGTGCTATTGACTATGTGCAGAGACAGGTGAGGTCGCTCAGGTGCTGAGTGTCAATACATTCAGCACATGTAACCAGACAATTTTCACTTTGTGAATAGGTCTGGCCACGCTCAATTGGGAAATGTTCGCTATTTATTTATTTATTTTTTGGTTTGTTTGTTTCCTCCTTCTTAGCGTAGACCTATGGTAATGGATTTAATCTGCCAGCCAGGGATGAATAACAAGAATGCTAGCGGTTTGGTTAAGTGTTAAAATAACAACTGGGGTTTGTTTGCTGGAAAACAAACATAAAAGCAAGGCATAAACATAGGCTGGTAGAAGTTTTGGTTGCAGCCACCTACAATATTCATATATTGTTGCAATTCCATCCTGTCCCAGTAAAATGCCGTTATTATTTCATGTCATTGCTGCAACTTTGGCTGTAAATGTGTAATTAAAGGCAGGGCTAGTTAATCTCGAGAACCCTTGCTAACCTCAAACTCAAATCAAAACAATATTCCTGCAGCGCTGCCTCAGACTTTGAAGCAAAGCGTAGTAGTACTACGCTTTGCTGTTGTGATCGGTGTTCTCCACTTCATGTATGGTCCTATATTTCTCACAGAGAACGGTAAGCTAGCGAAATGTGAGGAGATATTTGGTGAACTTGACAGTGTATTAGCATACGATTCGCTTGAAATAGCTGACTACTTTTTAAATGGCCTGTAATTTAAAGCATTATCCCAAAATTACCTGTTTTTTTGTATTCCCCTCTGTGCATTGTATACTGCATATATCAATGTGGTTCTGTCTCAGCTTCACTGCTGTGGTATCCACAATTACTCTGACTGGAGGAACACCCGCTGGTTTAAAGAAGCCAAGAACAACAGCGTCCCTGATAGCTGCTGTCAACCCGGCATCAGCAACTGTACTGGCACACTCGCACGCCCGGGAGATCTCTACCAAGAGGTACAGTAGAGTGCAGAACACGATGGTGTCTACAGGCACCAGGTGTGATGTCTCACACACTTTGCTTTCATGAGAGTGACACACAATACAGAGGAAATTATTTATTGATTTATAGATGTATTCAATTACGTTTATGATTGCATTACTAAATGACTCCTATATTACTTCCTCTTTTCAGATTCTATTAGTAGCCTGAATACTGTAATGTAGGTTATTCCGTCTTCAAAGATAATGAGTGTGTGATTGCTTGTGTATATTGTATACGGTATTGTAATTGTATGTGGTGCTGTTTAATAAGTCTGTTGACACATGACGCCATGTTTACAACAGGTTATTATTTGCTTCAAGTGAATTATGCCCACGGGGTTAGTAGACTTACTGTACTATCCTGTTATTTATTAATTAATCAAATGTTTGTCTTGCTTAAGGGTTGTGAGGCTCTTGTTGTGAAGAAGTTAAAAGAAATCATGATGTATGTCATATGGGCTGCTCTAACATTTGCGTCCATACAGGTAAGTCTAATAAACCTTTATATAGTTTTACATTGCCTGTAAATGCATATGTATTCTCTCACTATTAATTCTTGCAGAAATCTTTGCCTAACCATTTGCCATTACTTTTGTAGTGTCTATATTTGTTTGAATGACTCTGCGTGTGGGTATTTGTAAAATGGTATCCATTTTAGAATATATTCATAGACCACTTCCTTTAATTCAGTATGCAGTACTCTATTGCAACTTGCAACATATACTCAGTTCCCCTCTACCATAATCTTACACAGAAACGTTTATTTGATGGAAATGTTTTGTTTCGCAGTATTTCTATATTCTAGTAACCTGACATGCCAGAGGAATTGTTGTCACAAGTCCATCTGGGGAGCCGTACATTGAAACTGTTTGTGAATGGCTGTACTTAAAATACTTGGCAGTAGATTGGATGAACCATCTTGTTGTTTTCACTGTCGGCACCATTAATAAAAACTGAAGCACGATAAGGATGGTCTCGCGAGGCTAAAATCATAGTAGTTCAGCTACAAAACCAAAAGTATCTATTCAGTGTGATATCTTAATGCAGGTGGTTGGGTCATGTAAAATCTACTTTGTGGCTGTCTGTCTGAGTAGATGTGCTGGTACATGAGAGCCCAGCGTTGTCCTGCTGGACAGGAGGCAATGACACGATGTTCTGTGTCTACATGCAGATGTTGGGTATGCTGTGTGCTTGTATGGTGCTGTGTCGAAGGAGCCACGACCCGGCGTATGAGCTGCTGGTCACGGCCAACAGCTATGCATGAAGCAGACGCAGCCAGCCGCCAGGGCGCATGGCCACAGTTGAAGGAACCCCACGAGACGTGCGCGCAGTAACATCTCAGCTGTAGTTATATAAGCTCAAGCACACCTTGCACAATTGATGAAGTAGTGAGAACACTGGTGATCAGAGGGTTTCTTTTTGGGGGAGGGGTAATACGGGGTGTCGAGGGAAAACCAGTAAGATATTTATTGATATGCTTTTTAAGTTATTATTTTAAAAGTTTAAAAATAACCTGAAATGCTTTTAAAAAAAAAAAAAAAGAAGCCAAGGTTGTACGGGCTACTTTGCAAACCTCTTGCAAAGTAGCCAGCTTTTTTGAATTTAATTTTAAATGTTAGCTTTGTAAAATCAAATTGTATGTCTTTCTTCCTTTTGAGGATAACATGATGAACTGACTTATCGTACAGAATGCACCCTAGCGTGGCATGGCTGGATATCTGAAAATATATTGTTACAAATAAATGAGCATACGAGCTTTTCCTGGAATACTGAAGTTATAATGAAGAGAGTGAAGATCAGCCATGTTGGTTCAGCCCCTAAGGTAGAATCAACAGACCTGCTGCCTGCAACTGCAACCTGAGATATAAGTGACAACACCTGGACCTTTTTTTTTTTTTGTTGACTGACACTTTGATGAGAGTTCGTGGACAATGAGCAAATATCCAGAGGGTTTTATAATGTGTCCTCATCTTTAGAGTTTAGAGCAGTGGTCTCCAATCCTGGTCCTAGAGGGCCGCTGCCCTGCATGTTTTAGCTGTATCCCTGCTCCAAAACAGATTATTTGAATTAATAGCTTGTTATAATGACCCATTCATTTGAATCCTGTAGATCCCGCTGTGTTGGAGCAGGGATACATCTAAAACATGCAGGGCAGCGGCCCTCTAGGACCAGGATTGGGGAACCCTGGTTTAGTAGCTTGCTTGTAAAACTGCTTTATTTAAATCCTGCTCTATGACTCAGTTTTTCCTTTGTTGCATTGATATATGACTCAATGTTTCGTTGAACCATTCCAATGATTTGAATGGTTCAATGTGTAAAATATATTCTAGGGTAGACTTTCTCCATGAGGGTCAGACCACTTTAGTCTCCTTTCCTACACTACATGAACGTAATGAGTAGCACTATTTTCAGTATTAACAAAAAATCTACTGTGTGTAGATGGTTTGTAACAGACATGTTTACCGGAAGGTCATTCCTAATTTAGTCCAGTCTCTATTGTTTGTTTTATTTTGTGCTTTTGTGTGGCACTGTTAGAATTTTGAGATGTTAAGTTGTCTTGTAGATATTTAGCTTATGTAACAAGAAAAAAAAAAAAAAAAAAAACACATTTGTGAAACAAATACTGTAATGTATGTATTGGGGAAATACAGAAGACTGAAATAAATTACCGGTATTATTAAACATTATATTCAGCGTTCAGTTTCAATGTTTTGCAAGGAAATACAATGATCGCCACAAGAAAGGCAATAAATAGAGTTATAGTCATATATTCTACATGAAAACTCCTGTATGCACACTTCACACATCTGTATAATACTGCCATATGCTTTAAGTCTTCAATATAAGGAACCATGGTTCTTGAAACATGTATACTGCTATCTCACAAAAAATGTCTGATCAACAACATTTTCAGCATATTTGAGAGTATAAATACATAAAACGTATTTAAAAAATGTTTTAAAAATATTTTTAAAATGAATCAAGTGTGTGGTTTCTGGCCAAGTAGTTTCCTGGCACCAGTCCAACCTGACCATTCCTTGTTACAGTCCACCAGCCATCTTCTCCTTGCTCCAACATCTGGACCGTGTCTCCCTTGGTTACAGACATCTCATCTGGATTCTGCCCGCCAAATGTACACAAATATGACATATTTAGTTACAGCAGAATTACTTTTTCCCCCAAGAATATTTATCAGGGCTTCACGTAAAAATATATAAATGTAATAAATGAAAAACAAAATCTATATGTAAGCAATGACTCATATTGTACAGCAGCATGGACCCAACATATTGTATCTGTATGAAGGAACTATAGTGCTCTTCAAGATAATTAGTTTAAGAAACAAATCAAGGTCTTGTTAATTTGACTTTGTGTTCACCTGTGCAAAGTAATCGTAAACCACCACATAGTTATCTTCAATTTCCTCAACTGCCACTGACGGTTTTTTCTGGAATTCAGATACGGATGCATAGCCTCCTTCTGCTGCTGGAAAATATTACAATACAATATTTAGAATAACTGAAAACTAGCCTAGTCTACAAATTATCAATGTTCAACAAAGTACACACATTTTAAATTAAATCTGTCAATAATTAAAACAAAACAATTGTGTTATAATGGTATAATGGAAAATTACTACAGACAATTAATAATGAAATAAATAATGACACTCAAGATATTGATTAAAACAATACAAAAACATTATGATTGTACATAACTCATATTACTTACATTGGCCAGTAGATGGCAGTGAGTGTGAAGATCCAATTATGTTGGTTCTTGAACTTCCTAGTTGCATCATCGAGTATCTGTAGACCACGACATTTAGGTTACTTTATATAATCCAGTCTAGCTGCTACAATAACCTGTACTACAGTTTTAAAACGAATGAAAATACGTGTTGACAGTGTTAAAATGCTCATGTTTTCTTTCACAGATTTCACCACCCAGGGATAATCGAAGTGAGTGTCAAAACGTGAATTTTAGTCTACACTATTAAACATATGTGATTTCTCATTTGTGTAAACATTCCACAATTACTGGTGCATATTCTATTATAATCTTAAACGCATAGGCCAGAGCCATCGAAAGAGAGAGTTACACCAACGCAAGTTCGACATTTTGA
>JAODLL010038361.1:0-21565 GCA_026546735.1 Forbesichthys agassizii
CTCTTTTGTAATTCAAGGCTCTTTCTTCAATCAGGCATAAACAAAGACTGAGAAAGCCTGAACAATGCTCTGTTGGGTTTTGTTAAAGAATTTGTACTTGGATTTTGGTGAGTACGTGTCTTTCTGTATTCATCAAAACTGCAAGAATCAATACTTTGTGTAAATTAGATATCTTAATGACATTCCATAATAATTAATTATCACTATGAATGTGCATGGTGTTCTAGTTTTAATTGTGATAATGCATGGGCATTGAACAATTCTATTATCCACAATTATATTATCCCCTTTCTCGTGAAAACATAATCAATATTGATACAAAAATAGTGAGCTGAAACACCTGGCACAATGATCTACAATAAACACAAAACCTATTACAGTTTAGAGTTCAGATATTTAAAAAATAATATATATAGTTTCTAAAATCAGGATTGCTCACTGCATTTCATTTTACTATTCCTTTTGGACTTCAATGACAATGTGAGTGAAAAATGAATATTGTGAGCGTGGTGTTGAAGTGCTATAATCACTGGCACCCTCTAGTGTTTTCCTAATTGCTGCCATCCCATTTGTTAAAGAGCATTCCAATGAGAGCGACAATCCTGGCTGGAGAGCACTGAAAACTTCCTGTGGACTTCCTGTGGACTTCAACACAAAGCCTTGTCAGTAGGATTAGCCATTTGTCACTAGCTACGTTCCTCCTGACAAATCTGATGTTTAAAGTACACTCATAATTTCAAAGCACTCTTTGTCCTCGAAAATAGCTTGTGCTTTATCCTGTAAATGTCACAAAGTAGGCTCAAACCATTTAAAGAAAAAAAAAATGTTGATACAAAATGTTGATGTTAAATATGAAGGGGCATATATTCATCAAATATATTTAATCGAACATAATTTAAAGTGGTTAAATTATTCCATTATTAATAATAATTCAATTATTATAAGCTACTCTTATTTTTTACACAACGCTCCTGCTATCAATCTAGCATGTGCTTGTGTAAATATGTCATGATAGGCCTATAAGTGGTCACTACATATATATAATAACATTATTATGATTAGTTATTATTATTATTATTATTATTATTATTATTATTATTATTATTAATAATAATAATAATAATAATTAATTATAGTAAAAATAATAAAATTGTATTATTACAATTAGAATGTACAACAATGTATTAATCTTCTCTACTAAATCATGAAAAGCTTTTGTTTTAGTCAATAATGTTTTGAATTGTCAATATAAGCAAACATGATAAAGCTACAATTTGTGGAATTAAACATAATTATATAGGGATAAAATAGGCAATAAAGTCATGATAATACAGCTGCATGTATTTTTATTATCGTATTGTTTTATTTATCTCTGTTTACGATGATAAACTAAAATCTAAAGAAGATTTGTCGTTTAACTCTTTGAAAGGAATGCAGAGAAAGGCACACGTGAGAGTCCACGTTCATTTCTTATAGAATCCACTAGATGGAGACACAGTACCCTTTTAACCTTTACACTTAATTTTCTAAAGTTTGTAAATAATTATTATTTTAGTACATTACTGAATGCTTCACGTGTGCACATAAAGCTTACATTTTAGAAATATAAAAACATTTAAATAATTGCAGATTAATTTATCTGAATACAACGAGATTAAATTGTCGTAAAGAAAATATTTATCTGTGTGTGCTTGTGTGTGTTTGTTTTGTCTCACTATATTAGTTGTACAGTATGAAGCTCCCATTAACCCACAACAGCTGATTATTTAAAATCTGTATATAATGATCCCATCACTTTTTGGATTTAATTTTCAGATTTAAATGTATTTTTCCTTTCATGAGTCACTAGATTGTCATATTACAAAATTATATATGGTACCTCTCTCTCTCTCTCTCTCTCTCTCTCTCTCTCTCTCTCTCTCTCTCTCTCTCTCTCCCATCTCTCTTTTCCTTACACACCTCATTCACACATCCAAATTAAAGTAGCATATCATTAGCTCATAGTTGTGTTGTATTGCCTGTGTCCCAGGTTCTCAGTGGGTCTGTATTGCCATGGGAAAGCTTTAATAGTTCTACTAACTGCCAGCACTGTGAGGATCTATGGGGTTGACAAGTAGCCCCTTGATTAACCCACAGGCTGTTCGGACAGACCCACACTTTGCCTGTGTTCTTTATTCATTTCCCTTGTCCTTTACTCTCTGAAAGAGACCCAATAGGGCCCAGCAGGTGAATGTAAAGAAACGCAAGAGGACTCCCCTCTGTTCAGCCTTTCAGGGACAGACAATAGGCAGGCGCACCTCTTGTACAGCCACATTAAAACCCTGATTAAAGCCCTTCCTGTTAGCGATTGATTGAGGGTGCCAAACTAAAGCCAACAAAACCCTGTAAAGCCCAAACAAAACTGGACTTAAAATAATTAGAGAGGTTTTGTTTTCTTAGTGTGTGCGTGTATTTGTGTGTGTGTGTGTGTGTGTGTGTGTCCGCGTGTGCGTGCGCGCGTGCATGTGCGTGCATGTGCGTGCGTGTGTGTGTGTGTAGATATTGAGGGATGGCTCTAATTAATTAAGGGACTGCTTGAAAAGATTTTCTTTATTTTTTTGTCCTTCTTATTAACTGTCTTTCTCATAATACATCTTCATTCACTAGCCAATTAATTACACTACTGTGTGTTTACTTGTTATATAGTTCTATATTTCTATAGATAGCTATATTCAGGGGTTTGAAATATGAGCTCTGTGTTTTAATATATGTCGCCAATGCATTGTATTGTACCTTCTTTTTTGTACTTTTAGAGTAGATATTAACTATCATTAGCAGTCAGCGTCAGTAGCTTTAGTTAGTAGCTGTAACACATATTGGTTAGCTTCAGTTAGTTAGCATCAATTTAACATAAGGTTGTTGAGGTTCTCTGAAACCTGCCCATGCTTATCATAATCACATTTTGATGTGGGAATTTCTAAACACTCTAGTCATTGTTATGTAAACAGAATGTTAATCCTTTGGAGCACATTAGTGAGATGCATGACGACATGGGGAATGAATTGTGGGCAGAGCGTAAGAACATTTTCAGAGAGAGCGACTGTGTGTGTCTAGAGAGAACGTAAGACTTCTAAACCATAAATATTGCATTTCTTTGTCTGATGGATGTTTGACACATATTCATGTTTCCTCAACGCTGTCATATTTCTCCTTTTGTCAGTCATCTTCCAAACATTGGATCCTGACAATTATCCCAAACAAACGTCCTGATCAAAACCATCTTGTTCTGTCTGCTGCAGCTCCACCACTCTGCTTGTGTGTTATGTTTTCTTCACACATCTTTATTTGATTATAGCTCCGTAATGCAACACTCATCAGCTCAATGCAAAAAAAAAATTGCATTTAGAAAGGATTTGCATCTTGGAGATTCCATGCATTTTGAGACCGTGTTGATTTTTGAGTTATTACAATGGGTTGCAGTACAATCGTTGCTGATCTGGTTTCTGTTTGTGTGTGTGTGTGTGTGTGTGTGTGTGTGTGTGCCCATGCGTGCTTGCTTGCATATATTCTACAGCAACAGAGCAGATAAATAAACAAGGGTGTTGTGTATTTGGCTAAATATGGCCCGAATGGTTAAAAATTGTAAAATTTACAAGCAGCAGAAAATGCTGCCACATAATGTCAACTATGCCATAGAGATATAATGTGTTTCTCAATAGTAAATACTGTCTGTGTCTTCAGTTCCAATTTAAAAAGCTCTATATTATTCTGGGTTGTTGAATGCAATAAACAACAACAACAAGCTGAAAACAATATAACGTATTTTTTTGTATGCAAACTCAATTGAAATGTGAGATGAATTGGGGAGAGAGACAGAGAGACACATACATTGAGTGCCAGGGGAAGAGCTTGAATAGGCCCTAAGGCTACAGAACGGAACTGGGTAGAATGGCTCTGGGGCTCGTGAGGGGTTTACACAGCCCACACATTTATCAGTAGGGTTAACATACTGCAGTACGCCTACAGTTGCACTGTGCCCTTAGGATCACACACACACACACACACATGCACACACTTATGCTCACAAACACACACACACACACACACACACACTTAGGTCCAGACATATACCTACGTCCACCATATATAGCCTTAGCCTCCTTGACTTCCTAACGTCTGTCTCCCTTGTGGTCTTATGCCTCTCACTCTGCTGTTATTAGGCTCAAACAATCAGACCACCTGACTGCACCCCCTGCATATGAATCACTGTCGTCTGGAATGTTCTAGCATAATTGTTTTGTTTTTTTCATGTACAGTGGCTAAACCTAAAAATCTCAAATGCATACATGCTATGTATGGCTTTGATATTATCATTTTTAATAATTTAAAGCACCCAGTAATCTACATTCTTAGCAATTTACAGCAAATGTCTTATCAAATTGTCCAATTGTCGACGCTATATTCGTAATCAATGCAGCTCTGTAGCCACTCATTCATTAGGACAGGAGATTAGGAGATAGCAGATAGCAGCTCAGTAAATGGCCATAGAGTCATATTCAAAATATTCCTGGATGTGAATCATATATGTTTGTATTGACTTGACAATGGGAGGCAATTTATATGTCCCATGTTTTGTTGTATGTGCAGAAAGAAATATACACACATTTCTATTCTCAACTATAGCCCATGAGACTGGCAGCCTCGACACAACCCCTCTTGCCTTGGAACCCCACACGCCCACAGGAAAGCCTGATCTTACCGCACATTGTCACACACCTGACCCTCAGTGACAGCAATGGGTCATGCAGGGAAAAATGGTCCTGCGTGGGACCTTCAACTATACCTCTGTGCGAAAAGCTGCCAGCCAGTTTGTCAGTAGCTCCTCACATCCAGTACTCACATATCCACCATACCTTGTCGTCACCCCCAACTCGATACTGTGATCTGACCCCAGTGGCTGTGGATCAGTGCAGAGCAGCTGACAGCTCTGTGCCAACACTTGTGGTGTTGATGAAGTGATGCTGTGAATTAAAAGTGTGTACAACACTAAGGAACAGCTAAATCAATTATTTTTTTGTGAATTTAAGTTGGTTCAAATAGATAGTCTGTAATGAACCGTGCGCTGTAGTGAAACAAGTGCCGTGCGACAAATGGATTTGCGCCAATATCTTATCTACTTGAAAATGATCACAGACACACCCTTGAACATAAAGGTAAGGGTGTTGATCATCTCAAATTTTAACAGTTGGCCTTGCTTTCATGTTAATCCATGTTTTAAGCCTATTTATGATTGTAGGCTCAGAAAATGAACATTTGAGTGAGGTTGAAAGCTGCAATTTTCTAAAGGATATGCCTGTCTATCTCAATATGGATTCCTATTTAAGGGCTCTGTCTATATACACACTTGAAAAAGATTCTCAGAATCCATATGTGGCTAATTTGGCTTTTATTAAAGCATCTGACGAGAGGAGGAAAGCATTCACTTCCTGGCAGGAGTTTTCAAAGGTGAGAGTGTGTCAGAAAATTGTGTGATGCAAAGTGCAGGAGTGTTGATTGGGCAGAGGTGGGTGGATGTAAAGGACAGACAAAGAGTTGACAATTAGGATAACCATTTCCTTCTACGAATATAAATTGCCTATGTATACTCTAAACATTTACACACGGTAGGACTGTTTTTTGTGTAGGACAAAGAAGGTCTCAATGCATTGCACATGAAGAATGTGAAGGGATTTTTTACCCCTGCATCCGCGATCCTCAAAGAGCATTAATCTGTGGCTCTAAAAGCCCCTGTCTCTCTAAGGGGCAGTTGCTCACCGCAAATGACAAGACACACATGAATGCTGTGAAGAAGGGGGGTAGTGAAGATAAGGTATGGAGAGCTGTCCTGCAGCGCGAAGGGAACATTGAATTCCCCTCTCTTTCATGATAAACCGCTCGCCTCTCGGGAAACGAGCCCTCCGTCTTGAAGCCAAACAAACAGGTCCTCGCTGAAGTATCCATAAAACAGATGATGTTATGATAGGCTCTTGCTGCAGAATCAACTTTCTATGGAACTCTTCAAATCCTAATGGATTTCACTCAGTTTGAATAGCTGGTGGTTTTTTATAGTCTACAGGTGGTCCCTGGAGGGAAGGCATATGAAGACATCACTCACTGGTTCTTCTGCTGGTCTTCTCAAATGTGTTCATTCTGGTGTCTCTATAGGCATGCAGCCTATAATGCAGTCTTAAAGAACCAGGACAGTCTCCTTCTAGAATTGTTCTCTGGCCTAAATGTCTACCGTCCCATCCCATATGCACCCTGCTGCCTGTGCGGCCAGCTGGAGCTCCAACAAGAATGGATATCCAGGACTCAATTAACCTCTATTTCTCCCTCTAAATAAGGTATCCTGAGTGGCGCAAGGTATGATAGGTCACCCAGGGTCTACAAACCCCTGTGGTCTAACACAAAGAGAGGCAACAGATCACCTGCCAATTTTGAGCTCAAATGAGGGCTTAAATGGGGGGCCTCCCCCACTTGTCAAATCTCTCTCCATGAATACTTGGGAATGACAGAGACTACAGTAGGACCTCCCCCAGCCTCGGCCTCCCATAGACCCAAACCCCAGTCAAGTACTCACACCCCAGTACTTCATCATCTAATTCCTACTCTCAGGCAGCCAGTAAGTACTGTGATGCAGAATGTATGTATAATGTCCAGCAGAGCCTTTTCGCAGTAATTCCACGCTCATGTTGAGCTTGCAATGCTGATTAGACGCCACATCTATAGAGCTATAATCTCTGTTCACATTCAGGCGCTTTTTATTCTCCTTCATAGCCGTGCTAATGTTCCAGTAGTACTGTATTGCCTTTTTGGTCTGGGAATATGCGTGCAATTATTTTAATAGAAAAATTAAAAGGATTGTGCTATAAGTTGATTCCTGGGGCTACTCTGTGTTTCATGACTACACAGTCAGAACGTGTTCTCTCTACTAAATAACCTCATCAAACCGCACTGTATGACAGGGTAAGTGAGGGGTGTGGCAATCCAGGTGCCCAACACAATGCCCCGTGTCACTCAACTCCAATCCAGTGGGGGAGTAAGGGTGAGGGAGGGTGAGCGGGGGTGGCCACTGGCCCTTGGGCTGCTACGATTGGCCTTAATCCGCCAGCTAATAAGTTCAGAGAGGGGCCATATGCTCCGGTGCAATGTGCGGGGAGGGGAGTGTTGCCCCATGCTACTTACACCAGGCCGGCGCTTTCTCAGGTACCTCCCTCCCACGGCCTGGGCCTTTGTGCCAGAGGATCAACCCTCTCCACACTGTGAAAGGACCGAATTGATTAAACCCCACCGTATAATTGTCAGCAAATCCCACCAAATCATTTCCCATCCATTTGAAAAGCACAATGTGTGTCTCTCCTTTTCCCTCTCTTCCTCCACCCCTTATTGTCCCTCTGTGTTTTTATTTTATTTTATTTCATTTATTTATTTCATCCAGACTGCAGGTTTGTCTCCGCATGCCATTATCTGTCCCATTCTATGAGAGAGCGGCTCGAGGGAGAGAGAAAGTGAAGGGGAAAGGAGCACATCAGTATCTTGTGCCAGCTAGGCCGGGGAGCTGGCCATAGATGAAAGTGGGCAGTGGGGACACTCTTTTTAATCTGTGTCAGGCAAGTGAGTGACGCGCTGTCCTCTGCCGGATTCCGCCTTGCCTTCCGTCTGTGCTGGCCACGTGCATCATGTCAACAGGAGGCAGATGCACCGTGAGGGAACTATGATGTAGCCATAGCAGTCACAAGATTTGCTTTGCTCTTTGCTTTCGTTTATGATGTCATGTGGTTAGGTAGGAGCAGGATGGCTGCTAGTTAGCTTCAACAATATCTTGATTTTGTTTTGTATTCTGCTGTAATAATAATTATAATAATAATAATATTATTAATAATAATAATAATAATGCCTGCGCTCTCAGCATGCAGAGATTATTGCCCTTACCACCGTTCCACTCTCTGACACCTGTTCCTGCAGCGGTTAAACCCTTGTCATGAGCACATATGTTCGACACACGTTTATTGATCTGTGAGGTCCCTAGTCCCTAGAGGTTGAAGACTTACTGATCTCTGTCATTTAACCTTCGACCTTTGCTTTGGAGCGATAGCAGGTTCTTACCGACTTCACTTTGGCTAGCTTATGGCTTTAAAATATATTTGTTTAGCTCAACGTTTACAAGTATTAACTGAATGCACCAATACAGTAGGCCTACATAACTTTCATACAATCTGCAATAGCCCTTTCATTATTAGATGAAGGGCATCATTTGTGAATGTGATCTTCATGTTAAAGTGATTATAAACCTCCAGAGGCCTTGATGAAAAATGTATGATCAAATAATTTCTCACCAATGAATGGGTCAGGGTGAGAAGATTTGAGAACATCTATTTTCTGCTGATGCAGCTGAGAAGGTGCGGGGATGGTAATGATTTTTTTGTTTTGTTTTTTGAAAATGAGGTTGTGGTGTTGTTATGCCTGACAACCTAGATATATTTCTAATGGATTTTTGATTCATCAATTCAAATCCCCTTCACGTGAATGGACACGGTATAGCACCTAGTGTAGGCGGGGCTTGCACACAACTAATCAGCGTTGCTATTTTGTATTGACGCTCCAAGAGAACGGTTCCACATGCATTTACAGTTTCAACAGTTTTTCAGCATCCTGAGGGCACCTGAAACCCTCAATACTTGAAGACCTTTCCTCACTTCTAGAGAGGTAACTATCATTCCCAAACTACAGCTCCCTGCATTGTTAATGACTTCCCAGCAATATTCATTGCGTCTCTTTCCACTAAAGTGCCTCTATCTATATAATGCAAAGAAAAATTATGAGGTCTTATACGTAATCTGCATAATGGCATGTATTTGCTTAGAGCACCATATGGGCTAGCTTTTGTTAACATGGGTGTAGTTCCTCTTCACACTGCTATTGGGTTGGACCACCTGCATCTGGTGGTTGTGTGGTAGCATTGAGCATTTTGAAGACATGCCTGTGACACATTTGGTTTTTGACCAAGACCTTTAGGTGATGTGTCACATATGGCTCTTGTCCAGCTTTAGTTCTTAATGATGACCACATTTAAGCCTACTGGGAATGAGGTCACGGTGACAGGTTCACAACCTTTGACCTCCAGCCACCACAGTTCATGACCTGCGCATGCTCTGTTGTCCAATTGGATGGCTTTTAAACAAACACTAGACCTTGCTTGCAAATGGGATGGCCACTGCACAACACTATATTTGTGTGACCTTTGAACCCAGAGTTAACACACGACTTTACTATGGGATGTGGTAGAATGCTGGGTTTATTGACTAATAGTTTGACAGGAGAAAAAGACTGACATGAGCAGAGAGTAAACAGTATTTATTTTGAAACAAATCTAATGATTATTTATTATGTATTTACCATGACATTCTTCATTTTTTATATTAATAAGCTCAGGTTGGTAAAATGTATTCATTGTATTCAATAAACTAATCAATAAATTTTTAATATGTCGGTAATTACGATAAATATAAACTTTGCAGATTCATCCATTTCTAGCGTGCATTTGGTTGCTATGATATAATTCATACTATATAATTCATACCAGTTAGTGAAAAAACAGTTGTGCTATTTAACTGAAATATGTGTTATTTTTCATTAAAATATTTGTATCTTGAGAAGGATATTCCATTTGTTTTAAAACATTTAATCCTGTCTATTGAGAAACTCAGCAATGATCTGCAGAGACAAATGAACTCAAACTTGACTTTCACCAATCAAAAGCTATTTTGCTAGCAGAGACATGAGGTCAAACTGCCTGGGATTAAGTATGATGTCAGTAAGTGACCATTACACACATTGAACCCTGCTCCCCCAACCCTAACATCAGTAACACACACGCTTTACTTACATGCATTGCCCCTACACCACATCAACCGTATCCTCAGTTGACCTGCGCCGGCCAATTGGAGAGGGCAGAGGACTTGTCCGGGCACTAGGTCAAAGGTTTAATGACCCGGGCTGTGTTACAAGGGATCAGATATGTGTATATCTATTGTCCTCATTCTTTGCTAGTGTCTCAATCAAAACCACAGACTCCACTATTTCCCCAGAACCAAATCAACATGCTAAATTAATATATTTACATTATAACTTATTGCAAGATTATATACGGGTACACCTCAATTAAAAAAACTGCAGAAGATTTTAATTCATTCCTAATTACTAAATACTACATGTAATGCCGTTGCATTTCAATGTCATTAATTGGTCACCAGCCCACTTTAGCTTCCATACTTCTCTTGTGCATTTTCTCTCATAGGTTATGAATCTAATGAATACGTGCTTTACTTGTGTGTAGATAGCCTGTGTTTACACAGAGAGACCCAGTGGGACCAGCCCAGGGGGTCAGCTGGGTCAGACCTCTGCTGTCAGAGAGCCTTGTGACATTTCTTTCCCACGTTTCCCAGCCCCTATTGTCTATGTGAGGATCCCCGCGTTAACGTTTGGCCCAGGGAGGTGGTGTGGCGTGAGAGGGAGGCCTCTGGGCATCGGCCCCTCAGCGGGTCCTAGGGAAACAGGAGTAACCAGGCGGGGCTGTGCCGAGCAGACCCAGCATGGGGTCATTTTCCGGCTTGCTGCCCCTCTAAAGGGCTCTGGAACACAGTAATGGCCCCTGGGGGAGTGCTGGTGTAGAATATGGTACAAAGGGCTTTGTCTGTGTGTCCGTGGCTGGTGTGGAGGCCTACGCATGTGTGAGTGTTGGTGTCAGTGTGGAGAAACCGGCCTCAGCATGCTCCATGTCTGTGCACTGAGTATCATGATTATTATTTTACTTGTTTGTGGATGTATAAATAACTAATATTGACTATGAGTAAAACAGTTGTCAGGTCAGATGAAAAACTATGCAAAATAAATCACTTCAAAATGTGCGATGAAAATATAGATATGTCATGTGGATTAGAATTAGGATGGGATGTTCTGAGCAATTATTGTCAATCCATGGTAATTATAAACATTTTAATTTCAGGAATTAGCAGGATAGGGTTTAAAAATTAATGTTGTTAAAAACAAAATAAAATGATTGTGACCTCATTAATGTTATGTATGACAGATGATAGATTACCGACACATTTTCTATATAATAATAATAATAATAATAATAATAATAATAATAATAATTATAGAACTATCAATATACTCATTCAACTTTATTTTCAATTGAATTTGTATGTATTACATAGTTGAGACTAGTTAAATTGATTCATTTTCATTTTAGATTTGTTAAAGTCATTTTGTGATAACACCCTTATTATAACCTTGCAATAACAAACTTATCCCATATACCTCCTTCTACCGCTCCCTACTGCCTACAATGTGTGTCTTGCAGTGTGAAGACATAATTTGAAGCTACCACACGGAGCTATTAAATAATAAATAGACAGAAAATTAATATATAAAACATATACACTTGCCGTTATCACCTCTGTCGACATGCTAAAGTAAAAATAACCTGCTTTGCCCATACTCATAATAAGGTCATCCTTATTTAATGTTAGCCCACTCACATCGTCTGTGTTTCTGATGTGTTTTCAGCAGTGTGCGGTTCACAGTAAAAAAAAAGAAAGAAAAAAACAGACACTGTGTAAGAGAGGAGCATGTTTGCTAGCTATGAGGGTTGATGATATCTAAAGGCAGCCCCTCTCTATTGCTGTGGAGAGGACAGAAATGTTCTCCCCTGTGCACAGAAAGCTTCCTGAAGCAGTACTGTAGATATGTGAGGAACTGCAGCCATTTTGTTTTTATGCATTGTAGATTTCATGTTTAATTTATTGAGAAAATACATGCCTAAATAAAATATGTTTTATTTGTTCCTATTTGGAATAAATGTGTTTTCCTGTTAATCATAAATTAATAGTAATTATGTATGTTGTTTTTCTTTTCGGGGGTGGGGCAATATCAAGCTGTAAAGCAAAGTGATATAAATAAAAAATAAATAAAAAACATTTACTGGAGAAACATGGTTTGTATGTCTCCAAATGACCATGCTAGCTCCTGAGTGGTGTTTATTCACTTGGTTGCCTTACACATGCAGAACATATTGCTGCAAGAACATGCCAGGCAGAATGATTCCTCTCTTCCAAATCCGAGAACAAAACATTGCAATCTATTGTAGCTGATTGCAGCTATTTCCTTGATTCTCTCTTCAGTGAAGTTATGTCCTGGCCCTAACAAATGGAGTTTATCTGGTGTTGAACAATGCAATAGAAATGGTTTATTGGGTGTTAAACAAGAAAATTGTGTTTTTGGGAAGAGGTCACAACATTGCCCAAAACTAAAGAAAAATGTTTTCCGTACATTGTAGGGGCATATAAAACTGATTTTACAATAGATATATTGTGTATATCCTGCATATATATGCAGTGTATACATATATAAATCCCTCACGATATCCCTACAGTGTGGGCGGTTATATTTCCATATATTTATTCATGGCTTTGACATTTTCAACAACCTCTGCTACACGGCAGGCTTTCTAGACAAGCACATTTTCTATCACATTCCATAGGTCCTGGTAACCATGTGCTCTCTGCCATGATTTACAGGCAGTAAACTAGTTGGTATAGGTATGAAAGATTTGAGGTTACCTTACATGCAATTAGTAATGCAGACACTATAGGAGTAAGGCTTGCATCTCTAAAGTCATCTCACCCACTACACTTCCCCACCAGTAATGTGTACCATGCCCCCCAGAGCCAAACTGAACCATAAGGGCTGGCATACATGTGATGTGCATGCCAACCATATAGTAAATATTCACACAGTGCACATTACCCATGTGCTCTGTATTTGATTATATAAGTTCAGCTCGGGTTGTTTGGCAAGATGAATGGGCCAAAGTCTTACCTGAGTTCAACAAGCATGTCCTTCCCTGATTGGCACAGAGGCAGCTTGGTCCAGTGGGCAAAGCTACAAGAACACCACCTCTAGTCTGGTGGTGATGGTGGCAGGGAGGGGCACTGTCAATTAAGGCTGCTGTGAATGGCTGGAAGGCAGAAAGTATCTGGCTGTGAGCTTGCCATCTATTTGGCCCCGTTGGATATGTAGAGATAGCTGAGCAGCCGTTCACCTCCAATAGGAAAAAATCCCTGTCAATATTCATCTATTTAATAACCCTGAATGTGCTGCTCACTGTGCCTGTTTGAAGACGGTAGGGTCTGTGTTTCCCTTTGATGTATGTTCATTGTCAGACTCTCTATCTGAAATCTTCACAGATGGAATTGGTGACATGTTCTCTTTTTTTCATTCATTCAATCCAACCTCAAAGGGTTTCAGCATATTCTAGTTCACGATGCTTTGTTGTATGCTGGAGGGGCTGTTTAACTTGGCTGTAGTTCCCCTCTAGGATTTCTATCACTGGGTAATGTAGCACCAGGAGATTTAGGGCGAAGATGTTACCACCAAAATATATTTTTTGAATATTCCTAGTCTAGTGCAGCAATACCCAGATCCAATTTAGTTCCACTCCTGATACCACAAATGAAAAAAAGATGAAATGAAACATATACAGGATTGTACAAGTTGTACAGTACAAGCACACTCATGTACACACCCTCTCTCTCACCCTCTCTCTCTCATCCAAGCAAATGCACGCTTGCACGCACACACACACACACACACACACACACACACACACACACAGACTTTTAAGTCACTAAGAAGTTTTTGAAATAAATGATTCCTAAATGGAAAGATGTCATTATACATACCATAAAGTACATGTAACTAAGTGTGTGCATTGGTATGACTCGGTGTAGCTGTGTAGCATTCACAGTGTAGCCAACAGCCAAACAAATGATAATGTAGGATTGCATATGCTAGTCATAATTAAAACCAAATACAGTTAAACATTAGTGAAGTTATTTGTGAAAAGAACATGTTATAATACTAATGCTAAAACTCATATTGGTATACATTACATAATATTATATATATATTATATATATATATATAATATTATTATTAATTGTAGATAGCTTGAGTGTGGCTGCAATCAGCTTAGTTAAGCCTTGTTACGCTTGGTCACGTGCGCTGGTGGTCTATCAAATAATGTAAGCATTTTTGTTTATGGATAAATGCTTCTAAAGGGAACAGTTCATTGCTTTTGGTTTGTGATAAGTGAAATGAATGAATATGTACCTACATCATTCAAAGAAAATGTCATGTTCAGAGTGTGCATATGAATGCCTTGTTTCTTTGCATTGGGTGCATTGTGTAATGATAACTTTAAATGGACAGCATTGTTGATCATTATGAGTGAGTTTGAAGGGTGACACGGATGCTGTATAGATTGAATCACCAAGAGCCTTGCTTTTCGTATGCTCAATTTTGTTTCACCTGGTCAGAGTGCCTCTGGAAATATTGAAAACAGACATAGCTGACATTTTGCTCATTGCTCATTGTGCAGATGCTAACATCACTGTAGCCTACTGTGTTCATTTTTCAACAAAAGTTGTGATTTCAAAAAAAAAGTTATCAAGAGTCCATAGGTGCTGTAAAGGTGGGTTAGATACGATCCTTAATGGCTGAGCTTGAAGGGGGGGTCAATCAAGTTGTTCATATGGAAACAAGGCTACTGGCAAAATGCTAAACAAATTCTCCGGAATGCGAAGCTGTAGTTGTGAGCCATGGCAACCAGGCATAATGATGCATAGAGATTGCAGCGGTGGAATGTGAACGCGCCGCCTAACAAATGACATTGCATGGTCTTCCCCTCCTCAATAAAGCATCTCTCAAGGTCTGTCTGGAGGAGGACTTAAGTATAGACTCTACACGCCAGAGCACATAGCTGTATAATGTCTAACAACTTCCTCCATTTCTCCCTCTCATATTCAGATAATTTGAGTCTCTGTGGTGTTGTGTGTGTGTGTGTGTGTGTACGCTATACATCTCGTCACATCTTCACTCCCAGCTCGCTTGCTCTGGAGGACCTATACACGGGCAGATAAGAGGAAATGAAGTCTCGTTGGCACAATTTGAAGCGCTGCTTTGAAGCTGAATGTGAAATAGCAGCTCTGCTCATCTCAGCTGCTCCCCGGCTGGTAAAATAAGGGCCCCCTCGTAAAAAGCACTTTACCTGCGCTCTCTCCACGGCACACTGCTCTCATTAAAACGATTTGGGGTGACGTTCAAATCACAATCACGCCTAGCACTAACTGTTAATGGGCACAATGGGTTGGGAGAGTAAGAGAAATGTTTCTGGCATTTGCTTTTATATCGCTATTTGAGCCAAAATGAGAACACATCGAAAGGTGTAAGGTGAACCATAAACCAACTTAATCCTGAATGGGGGATTTATTAAAAAGACGTGTTACTGGACCAGGCATGAAATTGTTCAATGAAAAATAACATTTTATGGTAGATTTTAATCTTTAGTTCTGTTGGGAACACTTTAATTCTGAATGTAAATCAGAAATATTGTTTCTCTTTGGTCAGTAGACAAAAGTAGCAGCCGGAACAGCGCCTATAACAGCTTCAGTTGAGTATTTATTTCTGGACTGGGGGTGTCTTCGTGCACGACTTCTCAGAAATCCCCCTGGGTCCTGTACTGGACACAAGTGTTCTGGCATGCAGTCTTTAATCTTGTCACTGTGGGGGTGCTGCAGTGTGTTTTTATGGGTAATAAAGAACAGATAGCTGTCACACCATATGACAGGGGAATGTGATGTACACACACAGTATTAATATGACCATGCATATTATTAAATTAATGTTTATTAAACTATACACGACCTTCAGTAATAGACAACCATGTCCAGGTATACATGTACAAATAAATACTGCATAATATAAAGCCATATGCTATTTTGGAACAGCATTATCACAATACTATACATTTCCATAAACATAGAAACTTTATGCACAAAATATAAAATTGAGATTCATTTAATAAGACAACATTTACATTTACAGCACTGCATGTTGGCAATAATGCAGAGTTTGATGAATAAACAGATGAACTGGTGGTATTGCATCAGGAAGAAACATACATCTTTACAAAACATTTAGTATCTATACACTCTTTTTGTCGGGATCTATATTTGGCTCACACGTTGCTTCATAATGGAGTATGCTCATCATTCTTCTGTAGATTGATTTACATAGACTTGTATCAGTAGATATTGATGGTTCTCCTTCATTTTTCAGCATTGTGACTGTACTGCACTTGTGCAAGCAGAACCAACATGCCTTCATAATCAGCATGGTGATCTAAATGAACCATTTGTTACTGAATGGACTTTCATGTTTGTATGTGTGTGTGTTTATTTACGTAAACATGTGCGTCAGCTTGTTTGCATACCATTTTTCACAGGCGATTTCACTTCAATGATACTTATACATTAGTTTTTAGTGCATGCACCTTGTGCGAGATGCCCTTTCCTAGACTGCCTAAGGCGATAGCACGCAATGCTAATCCCATGTACACATCCAGTCTCTCAGCTGCCTGCACAGATGTGGAGGAACGTTTTAGCCCCTGCAGTGTGCCGTAGGGCACAAGCACTTGTCTGTCTGTTACTGCTAACAGACAGCAGCACACCGGCAAAGTTTCAACACACTATCCCTCTTAGCTTTCACCATCTGTTTAGGACACTTTATATAGTCTCTTTGCGTGGCGCTGTTCAATTTGCCGAAATAAGAAGTGGTTTAAGGAAAGGGAAATTGACTTTTGACTGTCATTATACAGTAGTAACGCATGCAGACATGCGCAAATGTATATCAGTGTCCAGAGATTGAGGAGCACACTACCGTCTCAGAATCAAATCATCTACTTAACGTATAGCCTTATCTTGATTGGCACATAGCCATGGAAAGGATAGGGAATATAGACAGTGAAACATGCAAATACTGAAGACATATGCCGTTCCACTGATTGAAAAGAGAGTGTGGGGATCCTTATTGCTGGACTGCGACTCCATGACAGGCAATCACATTTTATGTGACAAATGAATTCAAGGAAACTGCTAGACACTCATAGCTCTATTCCTTAGGTGGATTGAAATCATACCATATCAAATGCACATCAATGAACTGTTGCTTGATTCTTAAAACATAGACTGAGACACAACCCGCCTCAGCGTTTGACAGAGGATATAAAAATGAGAGGTAAAAGTTATGAATAAAGCTAAACGTGTCTCCGTCCTGTATCATTCTAGTACTTTCTTTCTTACTGCCCACGGATGCCATAGGTGATCTCTCTAATTAACAAGCACAATTCATTGCAACCTGTTTTCTCTCTGTTAGGCGTGGCCTGTCACATCTATCCTGAGCTGAGGCCTATTTATCAACGAGGGGTGGGGAATAGCGGGAGGAGTCTACCTCCATCTCCACCTCCTGGACATCAGCCAGGGATCTCACCACTGGTGTGTGTGTGTGGATGCAGAGAGACAGATCGATGCGTGTTGTAAACGATATAGGCCATGATGTGGGTTCACAAAAAAATTATATCGATATTCTGGCCGGCGCCTGTTGGTCAAATAAACACCTACAGGATCCCCCCTCACACACACACACCACCCCCCACCAGCATTGAGTAGACTCAGTTAATCCTGGTTATTAGCTCTGCTCTGGCAGGTGGAGATACCTTCAGCATGTGTGTGAGTGTGTATTGTGCTGCTCCACAATGTCTGCCTGGCCCCTTGCACCCCTGACCTGGCTCTTGGTGAGACAGTTCCTCATTAGAGAAAGCCATACAGCCCCCCTGCTGGATGCAACCCTCACCATCTAGCCGTCATTAGTGAGTGACAGCATTGTGTAAGGCTGCCATGCCATATGGTTGTAGAGTTCGTTTTACAGCGGCATTCTTGAACTCCAGGACACAATCACAGGGTTCAGATCCACATGGCGTTTCACAGATCTTAGACCACTCAACTAAAAGCAATTTTGTTCCTCTATGAATGGTTAGCAAGAGGTCTACCTGGGCTCTGTAGGGTGAAAGCAAAGGTCACCAACCACTGAGCCGAATCTTATTTTCACGTGTGTGTCGATTGGTGTGAATATATATACGATGGCGTTTTGACAGGTTGGGGAGATGCAGAGTCTTTGGGTGGACCAGTGTCACAAGTCAACCTGTAAGACCTGGAACAACTTTTTGCTTTGCTCTACTTTGACCATGAGCATAACTTATACAGGTGATAGTAACGTTTGCTGTGAGCTAGATAAATGACGTTTGGATTATTGCCTGACTTGTGTTTACGAATATCAGCAGTCGATGTGAAGGAGCAATAACTCAAACATTTCTGTTGCCGTTACAAAAAAACACAACAAAACAAACAAATACATTCTAATGTCTGGTGCCTATTAATAACCCAGGCTCTTACCGCAGCCCGAGAATGCTTCCTGAAACCGTAGTCAGACAAGGCTTTGTTGTCCACGGCGTTCCTCAAAAACATTTAATTAGCATACATCTCAGAGATTTGAAATCACAGTTGTCTCAGCGGAGCGCATTGCTATTTCCCCTTTCCCCTCCCTTCCTCTGAGTCCAAGGCCTCAGCCAACTGAGATCATCCCATGCTATTCTGTCCATCCTTCCCCCCTCTCTCTCTCTCTCTCTCTCTCTCTCTCTCTCTCTCTCTCTCTCTCTCTTTCTATATTGCTGCCAAAGCATGCCTGCTAGCTCCATTCAAAAGGAATGTGTAACTGAATTTGAAATTGCGTGCCCTTCTTTCAAGGACCACAGCTAATGAGACACTTTGCCTTGAAATCCAGGCAAAATGGAGATAAACCCTGATGGGCATGGCCAGGAGATGATGGGAGCCCCTATAAGCCAGATGTACGGCTGCCCGGATCATCTGTTACTGAGAGGGGAAAGGTGATTTTTATAGGCGGGGGGAAATTAGGGTGTACGTCTTTATATGTCTTTATATGGTGAGGATTTTTACTGGGGCACACTGGGTTGCTATTGTGAATCTAAGAGCTGACCTGAAACAGAATGTCAGTGTGCACTGCATCTTGTGTGGACAAGAAAGGATATATTGTAGCAAACAGGCCTCCCCTGTTGCATACATGCATTAGGGCTAATACTGAAGAGAAGCCATATAGGATGTGACAATTAGATTGAGCTGGGGGAGGTCGACGGGAGAAGGCAAGGCTGGAGAGGGGAGATGTAGGAGAGCCAATGAGAAGGTATGGGGGTCAGGCCCATAGAAACAGGTACACTTGACAGTTTGCAGTCCAGGGATCATCCGAGAGATGCTGCGCGTCTGCCATGATGAAAGGAACCGAAAGCTTTGCGTCCTAGGGGGTTCTCCCTTTAATCAGGGACCCCAAGGAGAGAGCCATGCCGCCTATAGGCCAGTGGCCACTGCTAGCCACTGTCATGCTAATGAAAGAGTCTCAGGGTGTGAATGGCGAAGCTAGCTTGTTACCAAAGTGCTAATTAATGCATGCGCCAGGGGTGTGCACGTGCGTGCATGTGTGTGAGGACTGTGCATTTTAATGAGGTACCCATGCTCGACCGTGTGTGTGTGTGTGTCTGTGTGTGTGTGTGTGTGTGTGTGTGTGTTTGTGAGTGCTGGCTTGACAGGGATTTGAGATGCATGTCTGGGTTTGACAAAAGGGCGTATGTATTAACCTTACTTTTGTTATGATTAATTTTTAGTGGGTTTTCCCTATAATTTAGTAACCTGGGTAACACGTTGATGTAGCATGCAGGAAACATGTATCTACTAATGGCACATTACTGATGCTCTAACTAATAATACATGTATAAAGTGTTCTTCAAAACACACAAGGACTCACTACTTACTCAGTTAAGGCACAAAAACATAAACCCTGAAAATGGCAATAACAGACGAAACAAATGCAGAAAATGGCTAAAAGAAATGTTACATTCTAGGCAAAATAATCAGGCAGTATACGGAGCTGAATACTCTCGTGTACATTGATAAAGCATTTTGCTGCTGAATGATACGGATTTTCTTATTTTCCCTAAAGTGACCGTCGTACACTTTTGGTGTGGAAATTGTGTGTCTCCTGGAAATGAAGCCATAATCATGCATTCCCTAATTGGTATTGGAAGCCCCAAGTCAGCACCTCAGTTGGTGCTGTCACGTCTGAGAAATAGTAGTCAGGGTCTCTTCCCAGACAACCCTTTGCTGCCTTCCCGTTCCCACAGACTAAATGGGCGGGGGACTGGACATGGCCCCAGGCACAGCATATGGCCGTAGGCTGCAGCTTTGTCTAAGCAGTTTGTGTTCGTCAGGGGGAAGAAAAAAAGAAATGCATTGTTGCACGTGTCATCCAGACAAGACGGGGGCATGTGTCAGCGTCAAAGAGAGCGGCACTGAGGGTTTCGACCCTCTGAAACGCTGGTGTCTTCTCCCACAGACCACCATGGTGTGGAGCTCTGTATCAGTCCCAATAGTGCAGACATAGAATAGTCCGGAATCATTTTGTTGTCTGTAACACAGGAGAAAAGAATTCACGAATGGGATGAACTGACACAAAGCTGAATATTATATCCATAATGAGGCTTGGGTTAAATTAGGTTAAATGCTCTGTTACAGTCTGGGAGAGGCATACCAATATGCCTGATATTGCAGTCTTTGGAAAAAAAAGTCAATTATTTCCCAAGCCCTATTACATCAAGATGAATCTCTGAGGGGGCAACCCAGTAGACAGAAGTGATGCCCAAATGAATCGTGCTCTACTTGTGTTTTTCTCCCCTAGTCAGTGTACATGCAATATTATAGAGAGCCAATAGATACTGTTGGAATAGCTGAATTGTGTAGCTTTTGTATTTTGTCTGACGTCATCAAAAACTGCATCAAATAGGAAACAGCCTACTACTACAATGAGTTTTTAAACAAACTTATTTTCAGTTGTAAATTGAAGCATTATATTTTCGTTCAGTTCATTGATTACATGTGAAGACGTCAAGAGCAAAATGTGACGTACTGATCCAGTGAACATGGCTGATAAAGACAAATCAGAATATTGTGCTCTACCACTGTAACCCCGCCCCACCCCTCATATCCTACCCAACCCCCAACCATGTTCACTCTGTAAAGTGCTATTATAAAAATGTCAAGAGGTCCCTTTCTCACGTCCTGCCCGTCAAAATCATGTGCCATTATGCAAATTGCTTTGTGAACACACACTTTCAAAGATTTACATAGAGTATAGGTTGTGGTGAATTCAGAGTTATACCACTAATCTGGAATTCATATAAATGTGCATTCATGGGGTTTGAATAATGTAATATATTTTTATCATATGATACAATATATTCACATTATGATTATTCTATAAAATGTCAATTTTTTAAGTGACATACATTTCCATTAAAAAAAAATGTTGTCTTAATGAATTCCCATTCATTGCTTTATATTTTTAAAATAATAATAATAGTTTTAAAATAAACATCTTTGAAAATTATCAGGCATTTTAACTACAACAATGACTGTCTCATAATGCAGTTCAAACACACACACACACACACACACACACACACACACACACACACACACACACGTCTATCCATATTCTCTCTCTTCCTCCCCACCCCCAACCA
>JAODLL010038372.1:0-21561 GCA_026546735.1 Forbesichthys agassizii
TCACATACTTTTTCCTCCATGCACTGTGAATGTTTACATGTTATGTTCAATTAAACCATGGCAACATCTAATGTTTGCATATAAACAAACCGTATTTTCCCAAACTGGTTAACTACAGTAGTTTGCAGTAGTCTACAGTAGTATCTTTAAAGAGTAAGTAATTAATATAAAGTAAGTGCATATACTTACACTCCAAGTCTATGTTCAAAATCATGTATCTAAACTATGGAGCCGGTTGAAACCAAACATGAAACAATAGCAAAAAAGCCAGAAGAAAATAATATAAATCTTATGTACTTTAAAGAGACATCTCTAATGTTAAAAAATATATATGACCACTCACTTTTCTATTCAACCTGCTTACTAAACCACTGTTTTGGAGCAAATCTATTAGTGTACCTTTAACATGATGCATCTCTAATATTACCACACTGATAGCTTAGCTCCATCAGCTATAAGAGGATTCCCTGGTTGGCCATTGTAATGACAGGCTGGGAGGTAACAACTGTGGGCTGTGAGGCCATCATAAACGTTTGGCCTGGGAGAACCGTGGACTGGGCATTGACCACAGTCATTTGCTGGCTGCGTCTCTTCAGCTCCCTGGCCATCTGGCACCAGGAACATACGTTGCAGCAGGTGGAATACACACAGTCACCCACCATTTCCCCCTGAAGAGAGAGACATTCATATTTGAAGTGTGAGGTACAGTATGAAATGCGTGTTACACATTATGGTGTCAAACTAAACCAACTGTCCTGGAGCTTGTGTGACAAATGACAGTACAACTCCTAAACAGATAAAGAAATATGTGCTTGTTATTGTTCACTGACGCTGCTGAGTTCATTCTAAATGTATACCGTATGCGCATGGTGAATCCACACTCTAAACATTCAGTGGCTTCAGAGAATATTCAGACCCCTTCACTTTTTCCAAAAATGTTTCATGTTACCTTATTCCAAAAAAAAGTTTGAATTCATCATACCCCATGATGAAAAAATGTTTTTAGAAATGAGGAATGATAAATCTTTACACTATTTAGTCCTTTTGCTCAGAAATTTACATTTCTTTTGGCCAGGCAGTACAGTACAGTGCATAGAATATATACCTATAAATCAAATACAGGAAGGGGACGCTTTACATCAACAGTGCAAAGGAAATATACTATATTATCATGTAATTAATACTGTTACAGTGTTACTAGTCCTTTGAGCTTATTATCAATGGTACATCTGGGTTAGTTATGGAAAATTACCCATTAACCAGTTAGTCTGTATTTTTTAGACACACCTGGATACCATAGCGATTACGCATGGCTGCCCTCATTGACATGGACACCGGTGGAATACATGACGGCACTCCCATCATCTGAAGGCATGTCCACATTATATCCAACATGGGCAGACAGAGACATTCCCCAAAATCTGCAGTGGTGGAACAGGCGAAGCAGGGAAAGCACCAGTAGGCAAAACAGCCTGAAAATGAGCACATAAGATGGTTATGGCTAAGCACAAGACTTATATTTAATTACATATTTATTTAATTAATTTCATTTAAGATATCGATCAAAACCTAAATACTGAAAAGGCTATAATTCTCAATGGATTTACAATTACTATTGCCTGCTGAGCTACACACAAAAAAATAAATACAAACTTTTTTGCATGGCATTTGTGTTGAATGAGAGGCAAACAAATCGTCTGGTACAATGTAATGAACTAGGAATGGCAGAAATGACTTACAGACTTGTAAGTCATCAAAACAGGCGCAGATGCCAGTACTCCACTGGTTAGACTGGACAGCTATCAGAGTTTGAGTTGGCTGGGTGCTGATGAAATTTGTTCTTTGCAACATAATATTTGATGTCATGGTAGTCATTCACATATGGACCATCTGAAATATATGAGAATTGATGTACCAACACTTTTACATTCTCCTAACTTCTTGAAGGTTCACCCCTTGGTGTTGTTGTATAGCGCCATGACCTAAATATTTCATCCTAAACTCACTGTTTATATTTTCAAACACAGCTGTGTATTGTAGAGAAGTAAGGTGGAGTGCGTAGAGGGCCACCGAGATTCAAAAGTATTTTTTAAACACATTTTCAACCACAAGTGCAATTCCAGGCACAAATCATATATATATATGTATTTGCATGCATAGTGTGTATCTGAGGCCTAAATATCTGAACAAAGGATTCAAGGCTCTCTGCTTGACCCAAAATTTCCTTCCTGCATTTGTCTTTTAACATGATCCACTCATTAAATTCTCCATAAACATATTCATGTTCGTTCTGAACTGCTAGAGTTAAAATTCACGAGGTGACCGCTGTTTACCATTGATCAAAACACATTTGTATCATAATGTAACATGTTTTACTTCAGTGTGTACGTGTGTTTTCTTGACCAATGATCATAACATATCTTTTCAGAGAAATTCCTCAGGTTAATATGCTTTCATTTAATCTCCTCCACTGGCTTACTTTTACAAAATCAATTTACTTTTGCAAGCACAATGCCTTAGTTTCATTAGATAAATACTCACCTAATGTTGAATGTTACCTCTTCACTACTGACTCTAGATTTAGCACTTCAAGGAAGAAAAATGCCACATTTGCATGCATGTACTTTGCATAAGCTAATGAAACACTGGGTTTAGTTTCAACAGATTTGATCAGCATTATAAAGGACTGTACACTGTGCCACAAAGGCTTACAGTCAACACAACAAACATATAAATACAATAACCAAACTTATTATTACAATAACAGCTACATTTAATATACAATCAAAGCAATAAACTCACAGCAATGTCAACAGAAACACTATGATCCAGTGTCTCTCTTTTGGGATCGTAACACCAGTGATTTACAGTAAGTCATTCAGACGGGTGTCTATCCACAAATCAAGGCAAAACACAGGCACAACACAGACAGACATTGATCTGAATCAGTTCTGTGACGAGTGGTTAAGGTTTTATCAGCGAAAAGGCAACTCCACTGAGATGTTAGAGGACCTCGTGTTGTCCTCAAGTAACTACGACCAAACCAATCCACTCATTTACTCCATGTACTTCTTTATGTTTATGACAGTGACCGGGGTTGTCCTTGTCTTCATCTCTCTTGCTATTTGACACCAGGTGCATGGGCCACAGCAGCAGGCATAAACACAGTCGCTGCACATCGTATCCTGTCACAGGGAGAGGAAAGCGCATGGTACAACTGGTGCTAAACATAAACAAACACACATTACAGCAGAGTCAAGGCATGAGACTGTAAAGTATGTCATTGCTCCTTAAGCAGCTCACGCAGCATGTAAACATGCCATTACCTATTATGCTTTCCAAAGGCTGTTGAAAGTGTTTGAAGTGACAGTAGAGCTTATGCTTGGTTTGTACCTCAATGCCATAGCGCTGACGTATTGACATCCTCATAGACATTGTTATGGGTGGGATCAGTCCGAAACAGTCCAACAGAGGTAAACAGAGGCATTCATCAGCCTCACGTGTCGTCTTACAGGCAAAGCAAAGAGGACACCAACATGCAAAGCAGCCTAAAAGAAAAGCAGAATTGTTTATTGTAATTGTAATGCATTGAAAACAAACTCAATATACAAGCTGTTATTTTCAACTGTACCGGTGTGCCATGATGCCGTGCTATTTGACAACATCGTTATTTCAGTCTGGCCACTCGCAACAAGCAATGAAAACTTAAAGCAGTATGCTATTTAACAATAATCGTAGACAGAATGGCTTAGCTCAGGGGACTTCACATCATATGGCAGGTATGGGCATACCTAACAACACATACCAGCCATAACATTGTAAACATGTATGAGAAATGCAACCTACATAGCCTAATAAAACATAAAACAACCCTTGCTATTGTATTAGTGCACAGTGTATAACGGAAAGGACGTGTATAACACATGAAAACAGACATAGGTGGAGCAGTGGAGGTGGTGGGTGTTTTGCAGGCAGTTAAACACAGCAAGAGAAAGGAAATGCCGGGGAACTGTTTACAAAGGACCATCATTGTAGGGCCAATGAGTCAGCTGAGCGACAAATAATGTCTGGGAGCAGGTTGACTTCCTTGACGCTGTTCATACCTTGAATACTACACAAAACAACTCAAACCTGATATTATAGTTCAAATGTCATATTTTATTGATCCACTTTTTCCTAGTTTCACTATTTGAATGTGACCCATCCCATTCAAATCCTAAACAAGTGCTAATGCCATGCAATACACTGTTACTGTAAACTTACATTTACACACTTTCTTTTACTACCGGTTAGACACGTGGTCCCAATAGGCACACTGTAATAACTTCCTGATGAAACTATATTGTGGTTCTTCTTGTTTGCCCACTCGTTTATGGAAACTGATGTTTCTTCATTCCTGCCTCTAGGCTTATGTGTAGTATAAAGGTGATGTGTCATTCATGAACAATTAAAAAAAATATTTTTTTTACCATTAGTGGCCATTAATGTTGCCGGGAGCCTCTAAACAGCCGACACACAACAGCTTTGGAATACAATTGACTTGTGAACATGTCTGATCAGACACTCACTCAAAGTATATTGAATAAGACATTATTCCTGGTCATCACTGGGCTGAGCTGATTTATCTATTTAAGTGATTTGTCTTAATTATTGTCATCATTCAGGTTGATTTGGAAACAATGGTTTGTTTATATTTGGTTTAAACACAAATTAAGAATGTATTGCTACAACTTCAACTGTAGGTGAAGTATTGGGAGGCTAACATTGGCTAACTGTGGCAAGACTACTTGACAGTAGAGGTAGTTTGATGGACATGCACATCTACATTATTCTTTCAAATATTGGACTTCACACATATACTGGTGGTATTCGTAGGGAAACTACACCACAAGTCTAGCTATTTGCAGGTCTTATACCGCTTAAAAGAAACTGAAAGACTGAAATGATCACACATTAGCGACTCACACCGAAATTACCAGTGTCTTTCCTGGTAAGGCAGAGGTTGTACAATCACACATAGATCACCTTGCATTCAACTAGCTCAAGCAAACACTTTTTTACAAGCAACATATCTTAGGAGTTCTATCTATATAATCAAAGCAGTGCTTGTCAGATTTTCTGTTACATGTCCGAAAAACATACATTTTAGTACTGTATCATGCCTGAAGTCATTTTTCCCCTTGACTAGAGGTGAGCCGTCACAGAAGTGATAGGCACGGACAGGACTTCACTGTTTTTCAAGTGTCACATCCTGTTTGGGCTGTTTCATTTGAAGGGGAACTAAGCCATTTGATATTGTGTTTACTTAGGTTTTTTTTCTGCCAGCCCCTATCCCCAGGAGAGGGTATTTGTCATTTTGTCATTTTGTTTGGGGCCATCTAAAATATTGCTGTTATCTTATGATTTTATTAGTAAGGATCCCTGTTAGCTAATACAACAACATCACCTTCTCTTCATGGGAACACACAACACATAACAAGAGAACCCTAACAAATACACATATTTATGGGATTTAGTATACTATCAGTCATGACATTAGAAATGTGGTTGCTAGTTATGAATGCAAATACCTCCAAAAACATACACATATTTGCTTCTACAGTATATGCTATTATATCAATATTATACTGTATGTCCTACATGAATGCATTATTCAGTGTCAAACGTTTTTCTTTCTCAATTATAGATGTAATTCTCGTCTTTCTGGCCCAGCTGCTTCCAAACAATATTGTTCCATACATTATTGTATTATTATTGTCTGTATGTCAAAATATCCTTCGTGAAATTTAGCAATTGTGCTTGCCCCATGTATCCTGTCATATGAATCAGACGTCATATTTTTTGTGAAATGAAAGGTCTATTTGTTACAGATGAACGAATCACTTCACCCCCCCTTCCCTCCCTAAAAAAGGCGATTGCTCTTAGTAATGCTTTGAATTTAAAATATTTCTATACGGGACTATGATTTGGGATGATTCAACTAACACTGGAATACAAGTGGTGTTATTTGTTTGAACGTAAACGTTTGAACATAACCGAACACAACATAACCTTAATTAACAAAAGTAAGACTTTTAAACAACAAAACCAAAACAATATAAAACTATATTAAAAAACTATATTGAAAAACCTGAGGTGTGATGCAGTCTAAAGAAAAGTGTCTCTTAAAGAAGAGCCTTGTGGAATTCCACATATTACACATGTTGAGAAGCTTCCATTAAATTAAACCTTATGTGCTATATCAGTTACTAAAATATTTTTTTAGCCATGATAAAGCAGATGTAGTAAAGCTATAACACGTATGTTTTCCTAATAGCAAACTATGATCAATAATATAATATAACACAAAAAACGTTTCCGGTTGTTTCCCCATGTTGGCCTCACTGGGCATTAGAGGGAAATTGGTTGGTACAAACTGCCGTTTGAATATAAGTTTGCTGTCAGCAATCAACACCAAGCACCAACGCAGCTCCAGTCAAAAATATGCATGAAAATTCTTACTCTTTCGTTCACCCACCCCCGCACACACACACACACAATACAATATTGAGCAAACTGCACCATGGCAAAGACGAAAGCTGTAGCATTTTGAAATGCTACAGAATTTGGACTGGAATGAGTCTGGTGTGATGGGTTCAGACACTGAGATTGACAGATACTAAACGAGCACTGTGGTAGGCGGTCAGCACACATATAGACTATACTTGAGAACAACTTAAAAGCCAAGGTAACTACGCCACCCGCTAGGGCAGTGGCTTATGCTGCAGCTTGCATGAACCACATTGTCTAGGCCTATACACAGGTTTACAGTAATAGCCTATAGTTATACTTACACTGGGGTAGGTCCGTGAAGCAATCACAAATGCCAGACTTCCATTGATTGGAGGTATTGGACATAACAAAGGGCTTGGGTTGGGAGACAACCATCTTTCCAGACATGATTACTATATAGATACAAAAGAAGAATACATTTAAATTAGTACTACACACGTTTATGCTATCTTCTACTATCTAAATAGCCTTCTGAGGCAAATTGAGTCTTAGTATTAGCTTCTTTAGGAAATAATATACATCATATTGTTCAAGGTTTCCATAATTACAGTTTTTCTCAAACGCTTTGGAATTTCTTTGGATTTTTCAGTTGTCACAATTGCAATTCATAAAAGCAATTTATCATTCTTTATAACACATTTTAAATGGTTTTGCACAAAATACCCTTATGGAAGATCCTCACAGAGGAGAATTTACCCTGCCCGGAGGGAGCTTGGGCCCCTGTCTGAACCCCGGGGCCCCTGAAGACAAGCCCAGAGGGAGGGATTGTTGGCGAGCACCTTGTGGCTGGGTTTGCCACTGAGCCCAGCCGGGCATAGCCAGAACAAGCAACGTGGCACCATACTCCTCTTCATCCTATGGGCCCACCACTCGTGGGAGGAACCGTGGGGGTCAGGTGCGCTGTCAAATGGGTGGCAGCGAAGGTCAGGGGCCTTGACGGACCAGACCCAGGCGGCAGAGGCTGGCTCTGGGGATGTGGAACATCACCTTGCTGTTGGGGAAGGATGATACGATTTTATGATCATATCATCTGATCTGAGGCCGTATATTTTGAACACTCGGGTGAAGAGCGGGGCAGAGCTGGCTACCAACAACCCTTTGGTGGTGAGTTGGGCAAGGGGTGAGGGCAGACTCTGGACAGACCTGGTAAGTCCAAACTGGTAGTGCGGGTGAACTGGGAACGTCTGGAAGAGGCACGTGTCCATGAGATCTTCAACTTACACCTTCGGCGGAGCTTCTCTTGCATCCCTGTGAAGGTTGAAGACATCGAACCTGAGTGGGCAATGTTCAAAGCTTTCATTGCTCAAGCTGCGGTGGAGGGCTAAGGTCTCAAGGTCTTAGGTGCCTCAAGGGGCAGTAACCTTCGAACACCGATGTGGACACCAGTGGTCAGGGAATTCATCCGACTGAAGAAGGAGGCTGTCCCTGAAATCTTTTGATGCAGTTGCACGTAACTGACAGGCCCGAAGGGCTGCAGCTGCCCTAGCAGAAGCAAAGCAGTGGGTGTGGGAAAGGTTCGAAGAAGCCATGGAGAAAGATTTCCAGTCGGCACCAAAGCTTTTCTGGAAAACCATCCGCCACCTCAGGAGAAGGAAGCGGGGAACCTGGGGTGGTGGTTCCCCTTTTCAAAAAGGGGGACCAGAGAGTGTGTGCCAATTACAAGTGGATAAACCCTAGTCAGCCGCCCTGGTAAAGTCCACTATAAGGTGCTGGAGAGGAGGAGTCGGACGACTGTTGAATTTCAGATTGAAGAAGAACAATGCAGATTCTGTCCTGGTCGTGGAACAATGGACCAGATCTTGGATCCTGGAGCGGGCATGGGAGTATGTCCTTCCAGTCTACATGTGTTTTGTGGATCTGGAAAAGGCGTATGACCGGGTCCTCCGAGATATACTGTGGGAGGTACTGCGGGAGTATGGAGTTAGGGGGTCCCTTGTAAGGGAAATCCAATCCCTGTATGCCCAAAGCGAGAGCTGTGTATGGATTCTCGGCAGTAAATCGGACTCGTTTCAGGTGGGAGTTGGTCTCCACCAGGGATGTTATTTGTCACCAATCCTGTTTGTGAAATTCATGGACAGGATAACGAGGCGCACTTTACCGCACCGTGAAAGAGAGCTGAGTTGGAAGGCAAAGCGCTCAATCTTCTGGGCAATTTTCATTCCTGGTCATGAAGGGTGGGTCATGACCAAAAGAACTAGATCAAGACAAGCAGCCGAAATGGGTTTTCTCAAGAGGATGGCTGGCGTCTCCCTTAGAGATAGGTTGAGAAGTCTGTGCATCCGTGAGGAACTCGGAGTAGAGCCGCTGCTCCTTTGCATCGAAAGGAGCCAGTTGAGGTGGTACTGGCATCTCTTCCAGGCACGTCCAGCTGGAAGGAGGCCTCAGGGAAGACCCAGGACCAGGTGGAGAGATTATTTCTTCATATTGGCCTGGGGACACCTCGGGAGAGAGAAGTTTGGGGTCCCCTGCTGGAGCTGCTGCCCCCACAACCTGACTCCGGATAAGCTGATGAAGATGGATGGATGGATGGATGGATGGATGGATGGATGGATGGATAGATTAATGTTGATTGCATTAGGCTATATGCTATATGGCTATATGCTGGCTCTGTGTAGTATTAGTCTAACCAGTTCATCAGAAAATAGTTTTTCTCAGGTGCTTTGGTAGATTTTTTGGACCAATTCTTAACATTTGCAAACCAGTTAGTCAAGTTATAGCTAGTCAATTTGTATAAACAACATCACACAATGGATTACCTGCAAAACCTCTCAAAAGCAAATATGTCAATAAAGTGTGCCATCAGAAAATCCTTGGCATTACCAACAAACTATACATACTTAGCTATACTGTATGTTCTTAAATATAACAGTGTAAAGGTTTTGTCTGATGAAAACTATAAACTAATGGTTGATGATGACTGATAGAAATGCACAAACTGAACTTTTTATGTGGATGTGTGTATTCGTGTATTTCAACAGCACAAAGTTATATCACAGTAGAAGATTGACTGCATGAGATTAGATAGAATTCACATTTATTATTGTATTTACTGTATACAGTTTGCACTGTATTGTGTTGACCATGACATTGTGATAAATACAAAGAAGATGTTTTACAGCACTGCATAGCACAAAACATACATATATTGTAGGAATCATCCCAGAATGGTTAATGCAGCACCATCTATATTTTTAGGATCTGGTTAATAATTGGTTAATCTACTGCCATACATCCCCAGACTGTATGTAGGAAACAGAAGATACTATATTTATATATACAGTATATATATTTATTTTATTTTATTTATACAGGGAAACCCCACTGATACTGTACCAGGATCTTGTTTACAGAGGTAGTTTGCATTACAATGAAAGGTACATTACTGTAATATAAATACAAACTCAAAGAACAAAAACATTTTAAACTTAAATAAAAAGTATAATTCACTGTAAAATATTAATTCAGACACTTATTACAGTATACTATGGACACAATATATTTCAATCTAAAGTCATTTGGCTGTATTATTCCAATCTTGAGGGGCACAGATGGAAAAGTTGTACTGTACATAATAATTTTCACGAATATGCCCAACCATCATGGTTGATGGTTACTAGTTAGTTACTAGTTACCAGGCTAAAATTATAATCAGTAACATCATTTTTTAATGACCTAAATTTAGTAACAAAACCTTGTTACTTTCCAATACTTTTGGATTAGCCTTCTTCACCATAAAATAAGTGTTCTTTGTGTAATGTTCAGTTCTGATCTGAGAAATGTACCCAAGCGACTGGGAAAACTGTAGTACATATACGACATGGCTGATATGTTCATTGACATACATATTTAATTTTGAGAAATAACCTGTGGATTTTGGGCAATTTACAGGCTTTGTTTTGAGAAATTGACTAAATGGATTAGAAATGTTAAGAATGAGTAGAGAAATATACTAAAGCAACTGAGAAAAACAGTATTACTGCACAAAAACAAATGTGAATAAACCTTTCCCCATTGCTGTAATATGAATTATATTGACTCTTAAAGTACAAAACATTTGTCTTACCGCAATTTCCTATGCATGAGGAGATGAAAATTGTTATAGTCCAGATCCTAAATGACAATAACAATTTGTAAGCAAGCAAGGCTATGTGACTTGAGAATGTGACAAACCTCCCAGAGACAAATGACACTGACTGGTTCATCCAGATTGTTGTATGGATGTTGTAGACGCTTACAAAAGGCATCCGAATGCGTGACTTCACCTACAAAACTCTGTGAGCACAGCTCATATTCTTAAGTAATCTCGAACTAATATTTGCTCTATTGCCTCTGATGAACGGTGAGAAATAATTTGCAGGCCTAGACTCTGAATGGTTCTGCCATTGTTACTGTGGGGTAGTAAGGCCAAATCTTTTGAATCACTTCTTACACATTTACAAACTCTCATTTTATAGATGTACTATGCTGGCCAAATTATTAATTGATTTAAATTTTTTTTCTGTGATATTTTATTGTTTTATTGAATGTATTATGTTTTAAAAATTAGCCTTTAAAGTTTTTCCACATTTGTAAAATGTACCCAAATGTTAAAATAACTGCTTCTCACTAGCCTTGCGAGCAGGGGCGTGTCAAGGACATTTTTTTGTCCGTTTTTTTTTTTTACTATTTTCATATAATTGCTTCTAAAAGTATTTCTGTAATAGCTATCAAGTATTTAATGTCTCCGATATCAGCACTCTCTCAGCGTCAATTTGGATAATATCACAAAACATTTTGTGGCTGGCGTCTCTCTTAGAGATAGGGTGAGAAGCTCAGCTATCCGTGTGGAACTCGGAGTAGAGCCACTGCTCCTTTGCGTCGAAAGGAGCCAGTTGAGGTGGTACGGCATCTAGTAAGGATGCCTCCTGGGCGCCTCCCTTGGGAGGTGTTCCAGGCATGTTCAGCTGGGAGGAGGCGTCGGGGAAGACCCAGGACCAGGTGGAGAGATTATATCTCCAAACTGGCCTAGGAACGTCTCGGGATCCCCCAGTCAAAGCTTGCTAATGTTGCTCGGGAAAGGGAAGTTTGGGGTCCCTTGCTGAAGCTACTGCCCCCGCAACCCGACTACGGATAAGCGGGAGAAGATAGATGGACAAAACATTTTTGAGAATCTTAACTCACTATGTATGTTTTTATGTGTATGCATTCTTATTTATACGCCATACGTTTCATGGGGTATGCTTTTATCTATTTATTTATATTTTCTAGTTTTCTACCAAAAACTATAAAAAGTTACATATTTATTTTTCTGTTTGCTTTTTTGCTTTGATATTTTAGAAGCGGTTTGCCGTTGTCTTCTACAGACCCTGTTATGCCAAATAACACACTCTCTTAAGCAGAGTGTCTAGTTTATGAGTAAAAAAACGTGAGCTTCTAGCCTTTACCGTTCTGAAGATATGACCCATAATGTAATGTCTCACTCGAAGATGCATAATGCAAGGCATTTTCCAGGTTGGTCTTGTACTGCTGCTGTTATGCTGACAAACACAAGCATACATCAATCTCTTCAGGTGAATGTCTGGAGTATGAGGAAATTGTTTGTTTCTAGCCTTTACCTTTCTGAAGATATGATACAAAATATAAACCTAAGCCGTTTTCAGAGAGTGCATTTTAGAGGACACTTTACCGTGCAGCCAATGAGCGAATGAGCGAGCACCTGGGGTGGCCAATCACATTTCAGTGGTGGCCAATGCCACCCCTGGCCACGCCTCTGCTTGCGAGACCATCCGGATCTTAGTCTGGAACCCCTTAATGTAAAAGTGTTTATCGCACGATTAGTTAATAATTGTATGTATGACATTGTATGTCATATAATTCCACTGGTGCTCTGGTTGATTGTAAATATACATATACGGTATGCAGTTAAAGGCAGGGTTATTAATTTTGGAGAACGCTTGCTAATAATATCCCTTCGTTTGTCTGAAGCGTAACTCCACACATTGAAACACATTGTGAAGCTAAGTGTTGTACCTACTACGGCTTTATTGAAATGATCGGTGCGTGTCCCCCGCTTTGTTTACATTCCTATTTATGTGTAAAAGTACCAGATTATTTTTGTCAACACGCACAGAGAAGAGTTAGATAAAATAGATATTGTTGTATTTGACTAAATAAACTGGTTGAAAAAGTATTCATCAGCATATTCGGTATATGCCTTGTCCTGTGTGAGCTCCGGCATCCAGGACAGAACAATGAGCTAAACTATATGTCCACCCTTCAGGGAGTCAAGGACCGTGTATTTGGCTCGTCTCTTGAGTTCTCGCGAGATCTGGAGCCAAGACAGGATATAGCAGCAGCATCCATAAAAACAGTCACTCCATACATCTCCCTGAGAGAGAGAGAGAGAGAGAGAGAGAGAGAGAGAGAGAGAGAGAGAGAGAGAAATGGTTCAAATTAATTCAGGTCAATTGGCTTGTGTTCCTTTGGTGCAAGAGCCCCATCTTATGGAAAAATAAGTGTACTGCGTTATAGCCCCAAGTAAAATGTTGCCCACTCAGCACCTACTGCATTACTGAGGGGGGGTATACTAAAAGTACACTACTTTTTCCATGTGAAATATGAGTCTGTACAGCCCTTTGAGAATGTAATATGATTAAGTGCTATGTAAATACAGTTGACCTGATATGGGTAAGAAATGGTAAACACATTTCCTACAGTAGACTTATTATTATTATTATATCAAGGTTCAGTACAATGGCAGTGTTGTAGATATTATCATAGTTGGCAAATTCCCTGGCAAATTTGATGAGTAGGAGGAAACTTTGTTTCATGCCATCCCACAACTTCATGACTCATGAGATTATATGTTTTGCTTACATTTGCTTTCTGTGCCTCAAATCTATAATCACAACAGGTTAAAAACATACCAATCTGAAGCATGATTATCCTCCTGGCTACTATTTTGCACTCATTATGTAAGTCTGCGTCTATAATGCTTACAAGCACCTGTACTTTTGGTTGTGAGTAGGTGCCATAGCTGACCCAGCTTGTATTTATAGGAACATTAGGCAGCTTGTGTTTAGCAGTATATTGGCAATGTGCGACAGAAACCAACACCTCCGCCTTACAAGCCACCCACTCCTAGCTTCTGCCTACCCAATTCCTGCTGTCTTATCTCATTCCGCAGATTCACTATCTCTGGGAATATATGCCCTCATGCTTTCCAAACCAAATGCAGTGCAAATGTTATCGTGGTGGTGATTAGTGTTTGCATTTTTAAAGGGATACCACGCTTAACATAATCACATGACTCTGTATCTTCATTACCTTAATGTTAAGTCCTCCTGCAGATGGCCACCATGAATAGACTCTGATGTGGTACTGTAGCTGTGACAGGCAACTGTTGTATTCATCCACCATTCACTTCCATTGTTTCTCACAAGCATATGTCTGTTGTGTGTATAAAGCTGAGCTCCATCTCTATACCTTGTATTCACAAGTTAAACCTGTTGTAGATACTAAATTAAGTACTATAGGTCTTGAAGTAACTACAACAACAACCAGTCAGTGACAGATTGAATGTGGAAGAATCAAATCTCAAAATATGCATTTGCTAAAATTATACATTTTGCAAATGTCTGTGCAGCTCACACACACCCACACACACACACAGTATAGAATAGTCAGCTGGGGAATGACCTGGATGCCATAGCGCTCCCTGATAGAGGCCCGCATGGCCATGGATGCAGATGGAACACAGCCCATACAATCCAGCAGAGGCAAACAGGGACATCCTCCAACGTCTTTGGTCACCTTACTGGTGAACACCGGCAGACAGCAGAGGGCCAAACAGCCTGACACACACACACACACACACACACATGTACGCACATGCACACACAACATATCGTGAATCAGTTCCAGGCTTTATGTTACCTATTAATATGCCTATACACATCTGAAAAGCAAGCTATCAAGTAGAAACCTACAGTCCCCCGTGTCTTGAAAGCAGTCACACAAGCCTGTGCTCCACTGCCCTTGCTTCTGCACCTTGCTCTCCGGCTGAACATGCACCTCCAGGAGCTGCCTGGACACATCAGAGCTCTTCATCCTCGACTGCTGACCGGAAATAGAGGTAAATGATTTATTGTGACATAAAGCATTTTATTATATTACAACTTAATTCTGATCATATCATCTAAATGGTTGAAACGCATTCTACTATAACTGTGATATAGAAGAAATACAGTGATATTATGTGCCATGATATTATCTCATGCATTGCCCATGATTTCATGACTCCAAATGTTTTGAGAAATATTGGTTGCAACAATGATTTATGTTGCATAGCTAGGTCGGCTCCAAATCTGCAAATAGAATATAGGTATAATAAAAAGTAGAGATATGTCATGATAAGCAACATATTTATTTACATACCTTTAGAGCATTATGTTCAGTTACCACGTCGAATCTTCTTATATATTAATTCTAATCAAGCAGCGTGTTTTGCTCTGTTACCAAGGACCCTGTAAAATATTCCAAGAAATCCAAGAATTGGATCGAGACTGTTGCCTTGTGGTTTTGTCAACTGGACTATCACAGTGGTCTGAGCTGCTTACTGCTGTTATGTTTTGGTATAAACATGAAACTGACAAATGAGATGCTATAGTATTGTGCTATGTTCCTAACTCAGTTTAGCCTTTTATTTTAGTTTGTCATTGATCGAAGGTTTTTACTGTTTTAACATTACTTATTTACTTACTTTTTATTTACTCATATCAGTCTGTCAGCTAGATGTATGATATTAAGATGATATTGGATATGTTTCTTATGATGTGGATGATTATGATATTCAGATCTAGTTTCTCTTCCATACATAAAATATCATATCATATCTATCATATAAATAGTTATTTTAACAAAAATATTGCATTTCTTCTTAGAACAGCTACAATATTAATACATTTTAAATCAAACGCAGGACTATTACACATTTTTTTTAAATATTTTAAAGCAATATTGCAATTTACCACCAAAGACCAATTATGTTTTAGTGTTTACTCTATGTAGGCAACCATGTGAATGCAAAACAGCACAAGACAAAGCTCTCATGCAGATGGCAGTATCCGTCAGAATGATGGGAAGACTTAACCTGGTTCCTCAGGTTTAAGGGCAGGTTTTTCAGCCGTATGCCAATGTTAAGCAACGAACAGTTAAAAAGTTCCAAAGAGCCAGTCATCAGTTGATAAACCGAACCACACTAGAATAGGCCTACCTCTAGAGGTTGATTAACCTCAGAGTAAACCTCTGACCAGCAAACTGGCAGAGATAACCATTATTCACAGGCCATTAGACACGATACTGACCATAACGGAACAATAAAATTAACTTTGAGTGAATCATTAACGGTGAACACTAATACTGTTATGCTAACTGTCAAACATATTTTACCTGTAGAAATTAATATTTAGCATGAAAGTGATGTTAATAAAAAAAATATTCCACATTTGGAGAAAGTTAGACAACAAATAGGCCTAATTAATGTCAATAGCCTGCTTCTACTCTTTCCAACAATTAGTCATTTGATACAAATTGTCGTCCTTTTTAATTCTGTAAAATTTCAAAACATATAGATTGCAGGGTTTGGAAGTAACTGATTACATGTAATCAGATGTAACTAATTACAACAACAAAAAAACGTAACTGTAATCCATTACAGTTAATAGCTCAAATAGTGGAATAAGATTACAGGTATTTTTTTTTATCATATGGTTACTTTTAGTACTACTTTACAATTTAAAAGTGAAGTTTGCAGAAGAAAAATGCCATAACCTACCCAGCCCTGATAGTTTGGCAGTAGGCTAAAGTTATGTTAAAGTTGTGGCTCACTTGACTATTTTGCTGTTTTGATCCTTGTTTTATCCTTTTTGTATTTCATAATTATATGCTAATTATTAACAGGTGCCCTTTATTACATACAAATACTTTGGATTGTTAAAAAGGTAGTGAGGCCACTTCATCACACACACACATTTTATGAGTGTGTGAGCTGAGCTCTGCATAGCCTACACACTATATACCCTCAATCAAGACTCTCGTCTGAGTGTTGTGACTGTTCATTATCATCCTGCAATAACGCACTGCGTCCAATGCCGCCGATGTAATGCATTACTCATGTGTAGCCTATATGAACAACACCAGGTGGAGTCATTCTGAGTCAGACACAACAAAAGGAAATCCCCAACGTCCTAGCAACATCGTGAGGCGCTGTCCCTTTAAGAGAGACTTCCACTGTGAGCCTGTGCCAGGAGAGAGCTCTGATAAACAACAACATCGTTCTCACGAAAAGCACTTCTTTATCTGATTTAGATACAATAGACTACTTCTGTTCAGACGTCGAAGAGGTGAGTAGGCAATATTTTTATGTGTTTAATTTCATATTGGTGAAATATGGCTACACGTTATGTTAGGCCCGTATCATACAGAATATAATGGATCAGCAGTTAGTTTTTTGTCGTGAACGGTGGTAGTGGAAGTGGTAGTCTAAACGTGATCGAATGTTTATAAATATCTACTATAACAGACAAAAATATCAGTTCGTTACTACTTCAAACACCTGTTAAATTATTTAAAATCTATAAACTAGTGTGGAAATAAATAGAGGTTTTCGTAAACAGCCAATCGTTTAGCACTCGCGTAACGATTTCCCGACCTGTTGCCGTTGTGTTGTATGAAACACGTTTTTTCTCATTCACAGGTTACATAAGGGCCATTTGTTTAACAACATTTTTCGTCTTGCTGGCCACGCATTGTTGAATGCCATTGCGGAAGTGAAGTCACTTAAGCCATCTTCAACGTGATCTAAAAGGGTTCGTTTCTGGGGACATCTAGTGGCCATTACGGAGAAGACGCGCAGTTCTGTGGCAGCAATGTATGGTGCGTCAGGCATCCCCGACCTCATTCAGCGCAATGGTCCGCCGAGACAACCGGGGCCGGCCGGACAGTATAACCCTGGACACCCACAGGTTAACGGGCATGGCGGCCTTCCAAATCCTCAGAGGCTGGGACAGAGAGCACCTAAACTAGGGCAGATTGGCCGGTCCAAAAAAGGTGAATATTTTTTGTCCTGATATATTTATAAATGTATTCCTAATAGCTTATTTGTTCTGTGGCAGCTTTAACGTATAATTATTAGACTGCCTTATTAGTGGTATATAGAACAGTTTGCTTACTATAGACTGTATTTGAATGTTTTTACAGAAAGTCATGTTTTGGGTGCGTTAGAGCAAGGGTGTTTGCTTCAATGTTCCTGTTTGTTCACATTATAATCTATGGCAGGGGTGGCCAACCCTGGTTTTGGAGAGCTACCGCCCTGCATGTTTTAGATGTCTCCCTGCTACAACACACCTGAATCAAATCAATGGGCTTCTGCAGAGACTGATAATGACCCATTCATTAGAATCAGGTGTGTTGGAGCAGGGAGACATCTAAAACATGCAGGATAGGAGCCCTCCAGGACCGGAGTTGGGCACCCCTGATCTATGGTGTTTCAGAACTCAAATATCAATTGTTTTGATTCAATTTTGGACATGAAAATTTTCCACAAGTGAGATAGAAAAATTAGATCCAGGTTTAAACCTTTATGAATTCCCCTTTACACCACTTTTCTTTCATTCCAGTGGATTTGGAGGATGAGGATTTGGATGACCTCATGAACAACAACGGGCAATGTCCTGTATCCTTCTAACCCATCTCCTAAAAGTGCCAAAATCCACTGGGTCGCCAAAGTTAATATCAGATAACTCGCCTTGATCTTTTCAAATGGCCTGCTGAAGCTTCTGATGGAACAGCACCAGTTTGGCAAGGTGGTCTCTATAGGCAAAGCCCAGGCCTTTCTTGTACAGTTGTGTTAAATTAACTTATCTTTGGTCAGACTGTGAATGAATTGTACTGCATTTCTCTCTCTACTATACAACTATGTAGGTGGTAGACAAATGGCATTTGGGAAAGATATTTATAGAATGTGTATATTTCTTCTGGGCTGCTTAAAAAGGGCTACATTTCTAAAGTTGCACCGTGTAAATCTTCTGAAAAGCACCCAATGGCCAGCCTTATTTTGGTGAAGGTTATTGGATCGTTGTAGGGATGCGTGTTGGAACAGAAGCCGTTTATCGTTGAGGTAAAACATTAAGCTAAGCTTCAATTTTGTTGTGTTAAACTATGTTCTCTACTCTCAGAATCACGCAAGTTGTTTACTAATATTCTACAGGTGGCTGCTCCCTACTTAAAAAAAGATTTGTGCTAATTATTTATTGAAATGAAATTATTTTATACGTTGACTTGTATACTTTTTTCCAGATGGATTTTGTTCACATACAGTTGCAATGTATTATATTTGGTGCATTATGTCGTAATGCCTGTTAAGTGCAGTGACATGTTGCAGAAATCTATGCATTGAGTCAGTTTATATAAGCATTGAAACATTTTGAACCCACGTCTCATTATATAAGGGCGTGGGCTAGGCCTTAGGGCTGCACTTTACTGTACTTTAAACCTAATCATTGTTTTCCGCTTAAGATCATGTGGACAAAAATGTCATTGATCTCATCGTTTTTTCCTGTTCAGACCAAAATGTATAAAGTCATAATAAACGACGATTCAGGAGGGGTTTTTTTCAGTGGCAGTTTGCTAGTTTTACATAGCCCTGCACTAGAAGAGAATAGTTTTATGTTCTATTGGTATTGTTGCCCTACAATGCACCTGTTATACCAAATAACAGCTCAAATGATTCATTACAATACATTTTTTGTGTGAAATCTCCCAGATACTGTCTGGTTTAGATCATTACATGTTGAAAGAAGTCAGACAAATGAAGATTAACGCTAAATCATACAGCTCACAAACAGTACATCACCTGGTTTATTAAACGACAAAAGCATTTTGAACATGAATGACTTATCTTTAAAGTTAAAACCTCAGTGTGACATTATCACATGTGATAAAGATGCCTTCCTAAACCATTGATGACCATACAATTGTTAATAGTGAGATTTTTATTTTTGACTCATGCAAACACTGCATTTTACAGTTTATTATCAGGCTCAAAGATTGTTGTTTGAGTTGTATGCATTTACCATTTGCATGAAAATGGTAGGCTTCACAATGCATCTTGGAATAATAAAAAGTTAATCTTTGTGGAATGTTTATTTAATGTGTGTTTATGATTTTCTTTGATCGCTGCACAACTAACTGCAATTTGTTTACCAGTATTTTTGGATAACATGTTAAACTGCTTTGCAATGGCTTTGCAACTGTTACAAACAAAACATAAACTATTATGCACACGTCTGAAATGTGATACTCAAAACATTAGACACTGATTATAAAACTTTATATGCCAATAGAAAGTGTTTCTTCACCGATATGAATAAAATATCAAATACTGGAAAGCTGGAACTGATCTACATTGTACTACATTTACTAACCAACCTGAAAGTAAACTTCATCCTAACAACATGGCAACATGCACAACACAGCAACATAAATAAAGGCACCCCTAGATTATAAACAAAACACCTGCCGTGGAATGGTGACTACAGTAACAAGTATTTCGTATCTGAGCAGGGTTTGTAACGGGCTGGTACGAAGAGCCTTGTCATGGGTCGAGTAGTAAAAAGCTGGTGTGATACAGTCACCGTAAACAGTCTGCCCTGTGTGTGAAATCACACTCAGCTCATGGGAAGATCTATTTTAGTGCCATGCACAGTTAATATAAAATACTATACTGACACTGAGACCACTTCTGTCACAGAGAAAGGCTGAGAAGGCCCCAGGAGTATCCCAAGTCCCCAACTGAAATTAATTACTTTCAATTACATGGGAAATGCTAAAAGATGCTGCATGTGACACAGAGATGCGAGTGCTGGCCAAAATCCACCATTTTGGCCCCAGTTCAACATCCTAATAGCCTGTCTATTAAGCCGGGATCCAATTATAATATATTTGTGAAGACTACTTGAATGTTTGGAAGTGGTGAGAGTCATTATTCAAGAAACAATTGGGAGTATTACAATATAATCAGGCTACTGTACAGGGCTGTCTTGGAAGAAGAAAAATGGCCTCTTAGTAATTATATCCTCGGGTAATGACTGACACCTGCCCCCATAGCCTCAAGTGTACATATTGCATTAGCATGGGCTAACCCTTCTTCCTTCAGTACAGGACTGGACTGTCCTTCTCACACGTATTCCTTGGTGCTGCTTGGTGGGCCGGGGCGTGCGGCCGACGACATGGAAGGGTACTTGGGTACCTGCTTCTTCCTGGGACAAGACGACGCCATCATGGCCCCGCCCAGGACGTCCAGGAGAGAGCCGCCCCACGCTATAAAGATGGCAGCGCCAAACTCAAACCTGGTCATGGGCAGGAAGCACATGGGTCAGTGCTACACAAGATGGTTCCTCTTGTTGCTACATGGCTGTGCTCTCTAACTGGTCACTGAGAGAGGATTTTGATAGTATGATAACTGTGAAGTTCTTTGACATATTTACTCATGTTTACTCACTTGATTCATCATTAAGTTGTTTTTAATGACGTGATGACCAGAAATGGCCCAACAAAAGGTAAATGGACACCATGGTGAAGCTGCAGTAAAGGCTTTGTAATAGCTATACTGTAGTGTATGCAGCATTTTCTAATCAGTATATATGGCTATATACAACAGTATATATGGCTATGAACAACAGTATATATGGCTATATACAACAGTATATATGGCTATGTACAACAGTATATATGGCTATATACAACCGTATATATGGCTATATACAACAGTATATATGGCTATATACAACAGTATATATGGCTATATACAACAGTATATATGGCTATGTACAACAGTATATATGGCTATGTACAACAGTATATATGGCTATATACAACAGTATATATGGCTATGTACAACAGTATATATGGCTATGTACAACAGTATATATGGCTATGTACAACAGTATATATGGCTATATACAACAGTAT